>RCUC01138809.1:0-31127 GCA_003697995.1 Taxidea taxus jeffersonii | reverse complement strand
AAAAAAAAAAAAAATCAAGTGATGTTGCCATAATGATAGAACAGCAAACAGTAACAATAGTCACATATCTTAATAAATGCAAAATAAGTATTTGAAAAAACAAACCCTCACAATAAGAAAAAAAATCAACAAACTAGGAAGAGCAGCTAACTTTCTCAACCTGATAAAAGCCATTTAGAAAAATCCATGGCTAACATCATGGTTACTGGTAAATGACTGGATGCTTTCCCCCTAAGATCATGGAGAAAGTGAGGCTGTCTGCTCTCACCAGTGTTATTCAGCATTGTAACTGAGGTTCTAGCCAGGGCAATTAGGCAAGAAAAAGAAATAAAAGGCATGCCAGTTGAAAAATAAGTAAAACTATTTGCAGGTGACATGATCTTGTATACTGAAATACTAAGGAACACACACAAACATATCACATTAAAACTAATTAAAAAATCAGCAAGATTGTAGGATATAGGATCAATATGCAAAATCAATTTTATTTTTATACAACGAGAAATCCAAATACGAAATTAAAAAATCATTCTACTTATGAAAGCATCAAAAGGAATTAAATACTTAGGAATAAATTTAACAAAAGAAGTGTAAAATGTATACTCTGAATACTGCAAAAATTGTTGCAAGAAGAATGATCTAAGTAAATGGAAAGCCATCCCATGTTCATGAATCAGAAGACAATATTGCACAGACAGTAATATTTACCAAATTAACCTACAAATTTAATGCAATAGTTACCAGAATCCCAGCTGTCTTTTTGTAGAAATTAACAAACTGATCCTAAAATTCATATGAAAACTCAAAGGACTTAGAATGGCCCAAACAATCTTGAGAAAGAAGAACAAAGTTGAAGGGCTCACATTTTTCAATTTTAAAACTTAATTTTTTAAATTAAGACTGTGTGGTTGTGGCATAAGAAGCACACACACACACATAAAGTAAAACTGAGAATCCAACAAAAATCCTCATATTTATGGTCAATTGCTTTTTAAGAAGGTTGTCAGAACAATTCAATAGATAGTCTTTTCAACAAATAGTACTGGGACAACTGGATATCTACATGCAAAAGAATGAAGTTGGAACCCTTCCTTATACCATATATAAAAACTAACTAAACATGGATTAAAGACATCAATGTAAGAGCTAAAAGATAAGCTCTTAGAAGAAAACAAAGGCTAAATTTTATCTTGGCTTTGGCAGTAGTTCCTTAGATATGACACCAAAAGCACAAGCAATCAAAGGAAAAAAAATAGGTAAATTGGACTTCCTCAGAATTAAAAACTTTTATTCATTAAAGTGCACCATCAGGAAATTGAGTAGACAAAGCACAGAATAGCAGAAACTATATGCAGATCATATATGTGATAAGAGACTTATATCTAAAATACATAATATTCTCATCAATAGCAACAAATAATCCAATTAAAAAATAGGCAAAGGAGGGGCGCCTGGGTGGCTCAGTGGGTTAAAGCCTCTGCCTTCAGCTCAGGTCATGGTCTCAGGGTCCTGGGATCGAGCCCTGCATCGGGCTCTCTGCTCAGCAGGGAGCCTGCTTCCCACCCCCTCTCTCTGCCTGCCTCTCTGCCTACTTGTGCTTTCTGTCAAATAAATAAATAAATAATCATAAAAAATTAAAAAAAAAATAGGCAAAGGATATGAATAGACGTATCTCCAAAGAAAATATACAGATGGCTAATAAGCACGTGAAAAAATACTCAGCATCATTAGTCCTAAGGGAAATGCAAATCAAAACCATGAGGGCTCTTTATACCCACTAGTTTGGCTAGAATAGAAAAGACAGATAATAATAAATGTTGACAACAATGTGCAGAAATTGGTGTCCCCATATACTGCTGGAAGGAAGTAAGATAGTGCAGCCATTTTGAAAAACCGTGGGGCAGATCCTCAGAAAGTTAAGCATAGAGTTACCCTATGTTCTAGCAATTCCTCTCCTAAGTATATACCTGAGAAAAATGAAAATATGTGCCCACACAAAAACTTATAAATGAATGGGCATACAGTAATATCCATACTGGTCAAAAGGTGGAAGCAATCCAAATGTTCGTCAGCTGATCAGTGGATGAACAGATTGTGATATGTCTACATTCTACACCATGGGTGACCCTCAGGAACAATATGCTAAGGGACAGAAGCCTGTCACAAAAGACCACAGTGTATGACTCCATTTATATGAAAAGCCCAGACTAGGGAACTCTATAGAGACAGAAAGCAGATTAGTGATTGCTAGTGCCGGATGAAGAGATGAGGGGATTGTGAGGTGAGATTGAAGGGGCAAGGCTTCCCGTCGGGATGATAAAAATGGTCTAAAATTGATTGTGGTGATGATTGCACAACTCTGTGGGCATACTAAAAAAACCACTAAATTGTTTTAAAAAATCAGCTCTGTGTTTGTGGGAGATCACTCTGACGGGAGTGGAGAGAAACAGAAAGCACAGAGCCCACTCTTCTAAGCTAGACCCTAAAGACCACTCACCTTCAGGTCTTCTCTCTCTTCACTCTCCATGCCATTCCCTTAAAATATTATTACAATACCCTTAGTCTCAAATCTATGCTTGATAAATTGATGAATATGCTAGAGGGTGAGGCTTAGGAAAAGGAGATTATAAAAGGAGCTAAACTCTTCAGTGATCACTATTATTTAAGTCACCAAGGGAAAAGACCCATTTCTCAATGGTTTCCTTAAAGATGAAGAATTTTTTTTGTTTGTTTGTTTGTTTGTTTTTTTTATTTGACAGACAGAGATCACAAGTAGGCAGAGAGGCAGGCAGAGAGAGGGGGGGAAGCAGGCTCCCTGCTGAGCAGAGAGCCCGATGTGGGGCTCGATCCCAGGACCTGAGATCACGACCCGAGCCGAAGGCAGCGGCTTAACCCACTGAGCCACCCAGGCGCCACAGAATTTTTTTTAAGTAAGTTCTACCCCAACACGGGAGCCAGCCAGGTACCCCTGAAGGTAAAGAATTTAAACTTAGATTCTGGGCAAGAAATATTTAGCCAATGTAGAGCCTCAGACTAAATGGTGAATAAGTTTCTGTTTTGTGCCCAACACATGGTAGTCCGCAGCAATGTTTTTAAAGATAAATTAAATGAGTGAATTTTAAGAATAAAAATAGACTTTATGATGAGTGTTATATAAACATGGCCAAGAAAAACATTGTGAAATGAGAAAATAACACATAATCTTAAACTGGAGATGGAAAAAAAATTAAGAATGAAGAGGAAGGAGTATTCAACCATTTAACAAGATAGCAAGCCTCTGAGTTACCCATGAGTTCCTTCCATCCCTTTCAGAGAAAACAATTAGAAAGAAAAATAAACAATAGGTTGTAAAGTTATATAAAGGAGTAAGAATATTGCACTTTAAGAATCCAAATGAGAGGGGCGCCTGGGTGGCTCAGTGGGTTAAGCCTCTGCCTTCGACTCAGGTCATGATCTCAGGGTCCTGGGATGGAGCCCTGCATCAGACTCTCTGCTCAGCAGGGAGCCTGCTTCCCTCTCTCTGCCTGCCTCCCTGCCTACTTGTGATCTCTGTCAAATAAATAAATAAAATCTTAAAAAAAAAAAAACAATCCAAACGAGACAAAAACCAATTAATGTAATCCATCACACCAACAATTTAAAGAAGGAAATTCATATGATCATATCGATAGATGCAGAAAAAGCATTTGACCAGGTATGATACCCATTCTTGACAGAAGCTCTCTCAGCAAACTAGAAATAGAGGGAAATTTCCTCAGCTTGGGAAAGAATAAAAATGGAAATTATACAACCCAGAAACCAAAGACTTTTATTGATGCAGAGAGAAAAAACAAGTCGTTTCTCATGCAAAAATTCACCAAGGTAAAAAGTGCAATAGAGGTAAAAGAGATTAAGTACATGAATAAAGAAGTAAAAACAAACAAAAAAATAAATAAAAAGGAAAATAAAGTAAAACAAGAATAAAAATCTGTCTTCAATATCCAAAATCAAAAATAACAGTCATCAGAAACACCACCCTGGGACAGGCATGGTCTCCCCCAGCCAGTTCCAGCCAGAGAGATCTGGTTTCTCCCATCTAGAGAGCTCCTGTTCTTTGTCCTAGGGAGTAATTAGGATATTGGGAAGAAATAAGCCCAAGATTCGGGGATTACTAACGGCCATCTCACAGGAATGATGATTAAAATATTGTGATTAAGAATCAAGGACTTTTAGCCCCTCTGACTGCTGATTACAAAGTGATTAGTAGGGATTACTGTGAGATTAACAATGTTTGCAAGGAAGATGATTTGATTCATCCCAGGCGTTAGGGACAGAGGTGACAGATGGTTTAGTTACACCAAGAGAAACTGTAAAACACAGTAAAAGGCAGTTGGATTCTTATTCTCTTTCATTTGAAGACGAAAAAAATAGCTCTTGATGGGTGAGGACATGTTGTTTAAAGTTATATAAGGCTTACATCATACCTTTTCCATTTGTCAGGAGTGCAAAAACGATGTGATTAGTTTCTGTCTGGGAGGAATGGAGAGATCCAGATAATGACAACATTAAGGCTAGGGTGCCCGTTTTGTCCTTTCTGTATTAATTAAAAGTCTTTGACGAGATTTATGATATGAGCTAACTTGCTTGATTTACCATTTAGACAGGTGTGGAAGGAAATAAAGTAGTTTAGAGGTTTAAACTAGTACTTGCGTATGCAGATGACATGTTAACGATTTTATCAACTGATGAGTCCATAAAAACCATCCCTTGAATTTTTGAAACATATGTCTAAAGCAGCTGGTTCTAAAATAAGGTTAAGAGCAACTATTTGCTTGATAGGGCTGACAAATAGGAACAGGTGAGTGACTGTCTTTGAAGAGGCTGTTGTTTAAAAATGAACCAATTGGGAGTTTAGGAGCACTTGGGGAGAGTCAAAACAATGAAAAATCAAACAGCAAATAGATGTAGCAGAGAAGTTAGTATCTCTCTAGCAGAGTTGGAAGTTATTTTATTGTACTGAATGTGTTGTTAATCAAAAAAATTTCTCATTGCCCTGAGCCATATGGAAGTGATTTGCCATGTTTTTCTTGCTGTCCATTTGCAATGTTATGTTTGAGAGAGCTGGCAAAGTGCCTTTTAAAAAAATACTATCCTTACAAAGGTACCTTAATGAGCTGATTGAAGACAAGATTCTTTGCCCAGCAACCATGAGTGAAGCGGTTGTCTTAACTTCAAGGAGAGTCTATATAAAAAAAGAACTTGACTAAAAAGTTCTTTCCCAAATAATTCTGTTATTTTGAGACATACTCAGGAAACATGTACACTAGATATACTGACTATTTAGAATTATCTCTACAAGAGCCTTTCCAGTCTGTGCAGTTTGTAAGCATTATTTTACAACCTTTTGGAAACCTTTTATATGATGAAGGGACTTACTGATGGTCACTGAATCTTCTTTCGTGGCAAAATAAGTGGATGGAGTCACCAGTTGCAATTTTAAATGTAAGAGCTGAGAAGGTTTTCATTGAGAAGTGAGAGCTCTGGCTTTGTCTCAGGAAACAGTGTTCCAGAGGAGGAGGATGGCTAGTGAAAAGGTCCCAAGGCAAAAGGATTGTCTGGCACATTCTAGAAAGACAAAAGAGTCAGGGAAGCTGGCCAGAAGCAAGCAAGAGAATTAGTCAGAGAAGGAGGAGATGCAGTTAGAGAGAGAGAATCTGGATCGTACTGTGCCTTAAAGAGTAGGTTTTTTGAGTTTTGCTAGAACGAACCCATTTCTGTACCTCAGAGAGCACATGCACAGAAAAGATTTGGGCAATACATTTCTACTTGTTTAAAAATGTCCATATCCCATTTGTTGAAGAGGCTATCTTTTTTCCATTGGATGTTCTTTCCTGCTTTGTCGAAGATTAGTTGACCATAGAGTTGCGACGACATGGATGGAACTAGAGCGTATTATGCTTAGCGAAATAAGTCAACTGGAGAAAGACAACTACCACATGATCTCCCTGATATGAGGAAGTGGAGATGCAACGGGGGTGGGAGTTAAGGTGGTAGGAAAAGTAAAAATGAAAGAAGATGGGATCGGGAGGGAGAAAAACCAAAAGAGACTCTTAATGTCATAAAACAAACTGAGGGGGGTGGGGGGAAGAGGGGTTGGGTGAGGGTGGTGGGGTTACATCATATGTTTAAATAAAGCTTAAATAAAGTAAAAAAAAAAAAAATGTCCATATCCCAGGTCTCAGAGCCCTTGAAGCGAATTGCCTTTGGACAACTTCAGTTTTGGTAAATAAACAATCCAGATTCTTCTTATAAGCAGAGATAGCCAGAAGCAAAATACTTTTAGCCACGGGTTGGAATCTCTCCAGGGAGAAATCAAAGTTCTTGG
This sequence comes from Taxidea taxus jeffersonii, assembly GCA_003697995.1. NCBI lineage: Eukaryota > Metazoa > Chordata > Mammalia > Carnivora > Mustelidae > Taxidea > Taxidea taxus. The sequence continues at coordinate 24,763 of RCUC01138809.1, read as the reverse complement.
CTTTTTGAAAATTGCAAATTGACAGGGACCTAAGGCAAAAGAGTTTAGAGCTTGCTTTCATCAATACCTGTAATACAATTACATACCTTCCTACCCACCCCCCCTTTCTTATCAGAAGGCTCCTGTTAACAAAAAGGGCACAAGTTAAAGCCCAAATTCTTTGAAGTAGACACTTGCCTTATCAGGACCTCTTCTGTGATGTCAGCATCTCTAAGACATAAAAACCGAACCTACGACATTGGAGGCCAAATAGAATTTCTCCAAGTCTCATTTTCCTCTCTGTGTCATCTAGCTGTTGTAAAGAATATTACTGTCCATTAACCACTCACCTGTGATGACACAAACCAAGAACAAAAGATATCTACCATTGCATTCTACATTTTGAAGACAGCGTGGCCTCATGAATATGTGTTTTTCAAACTGGGCTCACCTAACATCCTAAAGTCCGTGTCATCAAAAGAGTAAGCATTTCATTGCCTTCTCAGAGACCCTGATTTGTAGGAAACATTATGTGTTGATGTATATTAAATGTGGTATAAACACTCTAAGAAATTCAAGTTGTAGGCCAAACTTGGAATCAAAGCACAGAGAGGGGAAAGGACTTTACCACATATGATCAACCTTGAAAACAAGGATGGGAATCACTCTTTGTTCTGCATCTGCTTCGGGACAGAAGTAAACCATCCCAGGGCGCCTGGGTGGCTCAGTGGGTTAAAGCCTCTGCCTTTGACTCAGGTCATGGTCTTGGGGTCCTGGGATAGAGCACCGCATCAGGCTCTCTGCTGGTTGGGGAGCATGCTTCCTCCTCTCTCTCTGTCTGCCTCTCTGACTACTTGTGACCTCTATAATAAATCTAAATAAATGGATAAAATCCTTAAAAAAAAGAAAAAGAAGTAAACCATCTCTGTGTAAAGGATTTTTTGCACACCCCATATGCCATTCCCACACCTCATTTTGAAATAAAAAATGACATGTGAGTTATCTGTCTTCCAACTACCATATTTCATCGATTTAAAATCACATATTTTCCCATTTTCTCTCTCTGAAGTTGAAACATAGCTCACAGTTGGTGGCATCTTACAGTTATAATTGTTAGTGTTTTAAATTTTTTAGTGGTACATAAAATAATAATGCATCTTACAATTAGTTGTGCCTTAGAATCAATCAAGTATGGTATATATAAATAAATTTGGTATTTATTTTATTTATTTATGGTATATATAAATAAAATTGTTCCCTCGAAAGCCAGATAATTCTTCCTGAAGCAGTTATTTAAATATTTCTTGTGACAGAAATTTTATAGGTTAAAAAGGATTTAAAGATATACCAGCCATGGGGCGCCTGGGTGGCTCAGTGGGTTAAGCCTCTGCCTTCGGCTCAGGTCAAGAGCTCAGGGCCCTAGAGTCCTGGGATCGAGCCCCGCATCGGGCTCTCTGCTCAGCAGGAAGCCTGCTACCCCACCCCCTCTGCCTGCCTTTCTGCCTACTTGTGATATCTCTCTCTTTGTGTCAAATAAATAAATAAAATCTTTAAAGAAAAAAAAGAGATGTACCAGCCACATTTGACATGTGAATCTTGTTTGAATCCTGATTTGAACAAATGATTCCAAAGGAATCAGAATCCTTGATTTGGGAGCAATCAGAAATATTTGAATCCTTATTGCATATTAGATGATACTAGGAAATTACGGTTAACTTTTTCAAAGTGTAATAATGAGCTTGTGACGAGAAAAAGTTTCCTTATCTTTTAGAGAAATGTAGTGAAATGTTATAGGTGAAATCATTTAATGTCTGGGATTTACTTTAAAATAATCCAAGGAAGGGATGGGGAGAGTCCAGGGTGGGGAGAAAAGAGCGACAATACGGTGATCCTTGCTGATGTGGGGTGACGCGGGCTGTACATTTTTCGCTCTACTTCTGTATGTTTGAACATTTTCACAATTAAAAATTTAAAAAATAATGTCCTGACTTTGTAAGAAAGCTAATGTATTGATGTATATTAAATGTGGTGGAAACACTCAAAGAAATTCAGGCTCTATATCAAATAATCACTTAAGTGACTAGGCTTTATTTTAATTTATTAATATTTCCATAAAGACACCATTAATTTACTTTGAAAAGAGATTCCAGTTCCCTTCAGTGATCCTCCACCTCTACATGAAAATAAATTTCCTAGATACGTAGAGGGCTCAGTGGGTTAAGTGCCTCCCTTTGGCTCAGGTCCTGATCCCAGGGTCCTAAGATCGAGTCCTGCAGCTGGCTCCCTGCTCAGCGAGAAGCCTGCTTCTCCCTCTGCCCCTCACCCTGTTTGTGTTCTTTCTCTCAAATAAAGGGGAAAGTCTTAAAAAAAAAAATGAAAGAGAGACAGAAAATGAATTTCCTCCTCAAAATGTATTTACAACTTAGGGCGCCTGGGTGGTTCAATGGGTTAAGCCTCTGCCTTCCGCTCAGGTCATGATCTCAGGGTCCTGGGATCGAGTCCCAAATTGGGCTCTCTGCTTTATTTTATAAATAAATATAAATAAATAAAATCTTTTAAAATTAAAAAAAAATTTTAAATGTATTTATAACTTAGATAACATGTATTTATTGACTGTTCCATATTCCACAAATATTTGGAAGTATTTAAAATTTTAAAACCCGAACATATACAACTTTCTTTCTAGAAAGTACACATTCTGGAAGAGAAATACTCATGAAGCAGGGGCCGCGCTGCATGGCTGGAGACTCGGCAGGCAGAGGCAGGCCCCAGGCAGCAGGAATTCTAGCTCCACCACCGACAAGCCGTGAGACCTGGAGCAAATTGGTCCAATCCTCCCGGGTTCGGTTTCATCTCCTACTAAATTAGGATAATATTAGCGGCTCTATCTGTGGCAGAGTAGAGCATCACATCAATAGTAAATATAACAGCCCCTTAAATGGTTAAAAAAATTTTTGTTTAAGTGTGCTTTTTGTAGCAAGGTTTCAATAAAATGTACCATCAGATTAGAATCTGTGTCAACACAACAGTTGGGAGGGGAAAAATATCAGTCATCTCACCGATTGTTTTGCCATGTGACACCAAACTACCAGTTTGGCTGAGTTTCTCACTGACATGTCCAAACAGTACAGATGTCGCCGTCGGTCCTGGGCCACACTCGAAATCAGGTACTGGGCTGCTCCCTACTCTCCCCCAACCCTCCCACCCCTCAGCTTCATGCTGTGCTGCTCTGCAAGGCTCCAGTTGACTCTGTGGTAACAAGGTGAAAGGAAGGGAACAGGGTAACAGGTGGGTAGACAGGTTGAGCACAAAGCTGGTCGGGATTCACAGAACCCAGTTTGAGACCCTAAGAGACAAGCAGCGTGAACTTGTACCAATAAAAAACAAAGGAAGCCCTTCCCTTGCCTGGGTCCTACGCATGTGTTAGTAAAGTTCCAGATAGTTTTAAAAGTTGGCAACTCTCTGAAATATATAGCCTCAAAGCCTCTTGTCTTTGTTCTGTGTTTCTTTCATCCCTATTGGCAATGCATTGAGTCCATTCTTGGCAGGAAGGCATCCCTGGTGTGTACTGGGGAAAACTGTCCAAGGAGCCAATACTCTGCTTTTTCAGAATTTCAGCTCTATGCATATAAAGTGAGATGGTTGGAACAGAAAGATACGGGAAAATCGAGCCAAATAATTTTTTAATCCCTCAAAGACGATAATACCTTTCATTTATTAAAATGTTTGTATCATTTTTAAAGAGAACATGAGAGAGAGTGCAGGAGGGGTAGAGGAGGAGGGAGAGGGAGAACCTTAAGCAGACTCCAGGCCCAGTGCAAGGGCCCACATGGGATACGATCTCATGCCCCTGAGATCATGACCTGAGCTGAAAGCTAGACTCCCTCACTTAACCAACTGAGCCAGCTACCCAGGTGCCCCATAAAATGCTGACATCATTTCTTTGTGAAACTTCCACTGTTTCAGAAACAAATCTTGGCTCTCTTTTCACTCTCCCATAGAATTAAGTGCTGTTCCACTGGAAATGAGGCAAGTCTTTCCCCTGATTTTCTCTTTCAGCCTCGGCAACTTGCTTATACCTCCAACGTCTGTCACTGTTAAGCAGCGTGATCTTGTCCGAGTCACTTAAACGTCTCCGAACAGCTCCTTCCTAACCTGCAAAATGAGTAAGTTTGGTCAGATGCTCCTTTTCAGCTTCTGACTCTTTAATCTTTACCAGGATGCTTAGGAAAAAAATGCCTCGATGACAGCATTTTTTGCCAAGTGAGGTTCAACTAACAAATAACTGTTCTTATAATTCTTTGTATTCAAAAATATTTCTGGTTTACAAAAGAGACTCTTAATGTCAAAACAAACTGAGGGGGGTGGGGGGAGGGGGGAGGGGGGTGGGGTTACATTATATGTTTATAAAAAAATAAAAAATTTTAAAAAATATTTCTGGTTTGCATTTTGATTCATTTAGTAAATTCAAATATAACACTAGGAGATTAAACCTGACAGAATATTGAAATAATCATATATCAAATCCAAATAAAATTTATTCTAGGAATGCAGGGATGGTTTGATATTGATAAGTGTATTAATATAATTCAGCATCAAGAAGGCTAAAGAGAAAGAAGATACGAATATATTGATTGGTAAAGATATATTTTGTGAAATCCATACATTTAAAAATTCTTATTTCTAAACTAGCACAGTAAGGAATCTCTAGTAATATGGTAAAAAAAAAATTATCTTAGGGGCGCCTGGGTGGCTCAGTGGGTTGAGCCTCTGCCTTCGGCTCAGGTCATGACCGCAGGGTCCTGGGATTGAGCCCTGCATCGGGCACTCTGCTCAGCAGGGAGCCTGCTTCCCTCTCTCTCTGCCTGCCTCTCTGCCTACTTGTGATCTCCATCTGTCAAATAAAGAAATAAAATCTTAAAAAAAAAATTATCTTAAGTCGGTAGCCAACCACACACTTAATGGAATTCACAAAAACTTTCTATGTGGTCCATAGTCCTTGAAACTTCTAAAACTATCAACAAATTTTGTGTGTATGTGCATTTTTCTAGACTTAGCTTTTATAACATTCTCAGAGGGATAGGGATAGAGCATACCAAAAATGCTCTAGAGGCGTTACTATCATTATCAGGAACAAGAAAAGAATTCTTACTATCACCACTATTATTTAATAATATTCTGGAATTTCTAGCTAATGCCATAAGAAAAGAAACAGAACCAAGAGGCATGCATAACCATTAGGGATGAGAAAGTTTAGGTTATCATTAGTTGAGGATAATATTGTATTAAGTTCTTCTAGTTGCAAGCCTTGTAAGCATGTTCAGCTTGAATTAGTTGTATCAATTGATTATAAAATACACCAGAAGTCAAGAGGAAAGGAATCAACCACACTGAGTGGGACTTTACTCAGGACAAAGGAATATGGCTAATTGTCTGATGGCAGGTGTCCCTAGTTCTTTACTCCCGTAGTACCCCCTGAGGATGATTGATCTCTTATTTCTTTTTTTTTTAAAGATTTTATTTATTTATTTGTTAGAGAGAGAGAGAGAGACCACAGGCAGACTGAGGCAGAGGGAGAAGCAGGCTCCCTGCCAAGCAAGGAGCCCGATGTGGGACTCGATCCCAGGACGCTGGGATCATGACCCGAGCCGAAGGCAGCCGCCCAACCAACTGAGCCACCCAGGCGTCCCTGATCTCTTATTTCTGCTGGAAATCACTCGACAGGATCTACAGGTCCCTCCTTTGTAAACAAACTTGCTCTTCCCAAGTTCCTGCCTATCGGGCCAAACAGAAGTGTCTATAAACCCTGATCTAGGCCAATGCTCCTTTTAGTATGAGGGTAAGTTGAAGGAGCAGTCCTCATCCTCATTGATGTTCAGGGATACCCACACTAGTGTTCAAGATCCATAAAGCTGAAATTTCTGGAATGTGCCATAATACTGAACACAGCTATCTATGAACCAGACCCATGTGTATTCATTTTCTGTCAATACCTCATTGGGAAAAACCAAACCAGCCATTGGCTGTGATCTAGGGAGGGAGAATAGTTAAATTAGATGAAGTCAAACTGTACATTCAGACAGCTTGCTTGTGAAACTGATTTGGCCCAGAGGCTTACATAAGCCTGGTCTCATACATATCAAATACTCATTATGATGAGGATAACAACAGCTATTATCAGGAATGGGTAATAACACAGTGGTTAACAATATGACCTCTGGAGCCAGACGGTCAGAATTTGAATCCCAGCTTCATTATTTACCAGCTGTTTAATATTGGGCAAGATATATAGCCTCTCTGCACCTCAGTTTTGTGTATAAAATGAGGATGATAGAGTTGTATTGAGGGCTCAAAGAGTTATTACCTATAAAGCACTTAGATTATTCAGTTAATGCCATATAAATGTTTGTTAAATAAATACCTCCTAATGTTTATTGAGCACTTATGATGTGCCTAACACCATGCTAAGTATTTTACGTGCACTTTTTTCCCACTTAAACCCCATAACAGGAGCACCTGGGTGGCTCAGTCGGTTAAGCATCTGCCTTCCGCTTTGGTCATGATCCCAGAGTCCCAGAATGAAGCCCCATATTGGGCTCCATGCTCAGGAGGGAGTCTGCTTCTCCCTGTCCCGCTACCCCTGCTCATGCTTTCTCACTCTCTCTTTCTCTCTTACTCTCTCTCTCAAATAAATAGATAAAATCTTTAAAAAACAAAACAAAAAATCTATAACAACCCTATGAAGATGACACTAATAGTATAACAAGATGTTTGAAAGAGACTCTTTCCAGTCCTGCATTCCAGCTGAGAAAAAACATTAACAAGAATGCCCACTTTCAGGACACCTGAGTGGCTCAGTTGGTTAAGCAGCTGCCTTTGGCTCAGGTCATGATCCCAGCGTCCTGGGATCGAGTCCCACATCGGGCTCCTTGCTTGGCAGGGAGCCTGCTTCTCCCTCTGCCTCTGCCTGCCACTGTGTCTGCCTCTGCTCACTCTCTCTCTCTCTCTAACAAATAAATAAATGAAATCTTAAAAAAAAAAAAAAGAATGCCCACTTTCAAGAGTGAGATGCTAACCAGCTTCCGCAGGACATGCAAAGAAGGCAGCTAAGAACCATTTTGACCCTTCAGTAAAAGAGGCAAGGAGGGAGAAGGCATCTTTGGAAAAGGACACTGTAAATGGGAAGAGAATAGGAGTATTTTCCTGACCCCAAACCTGGTGAGAAGGGCATTAAGGAGAGCTTGCCCAATGTCTCTTGGAGTTTGGGGTCAAAGGGGTATGGCATCATTTCTGAAAAATCTAAAGGGCTGGGACTGTCTTTTTTTTTTTTTTTTTAAAGATTTTATTTATTTATTTGACACACAGAGAGAGAGACAACAAAAGAGGGAACACAAGCAGAAGGAGTAGGAGAGGGAGAAGCAGGCTTCCCACCAAGCAGGGAGCCTGATATGAGGCTCAAACCCAGGACCCAGGGATCAGGGTCTGAGCTGAAGGCAGACGCTTAATGACTGAGCCACCCAGGCACCCCAGGCTGGAACTTTGAACATGTGGGTAGAGCAAAGAGAGTTAGCTTCACTAGGAGCAAGCTGACCTGCCGGGGATGGTCATTTTAGAAGGGCCTGCACCAGGGACACTGGACTATAAGCAGAAAGTGGGAGGTCATCAGGGCCTACAATGAGCAGTCCCAAGAGAGACCTTGCCCAGACTGGTGTCAGGAGCACTGCTAGTATGTTCCCAAACAGGGTCTCCAAGAAACCTGCAGCAACATTCCATGAGAGAAATAGTCATATTAAACATCTGTTATCTCCAGAGAACTCTAAAACTAGTGATAGTCAAGGAAGATCACAGAGGGCTCAGCTCCTCTGGTGGTGAGCGTGGGATAGGGAGGTAGAAAGTCAGTGTACAAAGGTGGGCAAGCATAGGTTGGAAAGAGAGAGAAAACCAACCAAAGCCCACCCAACACTTTTCCCTTTGTGGACTTACATAATGAATTAGGACTGACATCAGGGAAAGGGGAAATGAATTTCAAGTGAAGATTTTTGCACAGAACTGGACATTGCAATTACTGAAATGTGACTGTTCTTACTATACGTGATAGAGAACTCTATAGTGCCCAAGAGTGACTGGAGGTATCCTAGAACCTACTTTAGATTTCATCCAAGGGACAGGGAAATATTAGCCCTCTAGAGTGGGTTTGAGTGGGCAGTAGAGGAAAGAAAGTTATTTTCTTTTTTTTTTAATTTTTTAAATTTAAATTCAATTTAATTAACATAGAGTGTATTATTAGTTTCAGAAGCAGAATTTAGTGGTTCATCAGTTGCATACAACACCCAGTGCCCATTACCTCAAGTGTCCTCTTTAAAGCCATCACCCAGTGACCCCACCTCTCCCATCCCCTTCCCCTCAATAAAGTTATTTTCTGTTGCCCCCTATGGAATCCTGCTCTTTAAACAAAATGGTGGCAGTTATAATGATAATAACAATTAACAACCCTACCATTCATTGAGGACTTATTGTATGGCAGTTCGTGTTTAAAGGACTTGATACGTCGTTGCTCATTTAATTCTCACAACAACCCAAGGAGGTGAACCTAGGGGTTTTGTAAAACCCACTTTACAAAGAAGGAAACTGAAGTTTAGGGAAACCAAGTAGCTGCCTATGGTAACACAGCCAGTAAATGGCCCATCTGGAACCCACGTGATGTCAGCACACAAATATGGATGCTGGCAAATCATCCCTCTCCCCACCATGAGCAATTTCGTAGCCCCAGAGCAAGTCAGGAACTCTCTCCTGTGGACAAGAGAATGGCTGCAGGGGGCATGGACTCCCTCCAGCATCTCCAGGAGCATCCATGCAGATTTCCTACTGGTTCCACTGATCTCCAGAGCCCCCTCCAGACTAGTGTGGCTAGTGGGAAGCGTTCCTGGGTAGATCTCTTTAAGGGAAGACAAGGAAGAAGATTCATAGCATACATTTGTGGTTTTATAACAATAAATAGTTACCTTCCTTAAAGGTAACCCCTTTTGTTAAGAGTGTCTTGGACTTTTTTTTTTTTTTTTTTTAAATGAACTCAAGTCTGGGACTTGCCTGAGGGCCCAGGACTCCTTGCTCTGTTGAGTTTGAATTGGGTACAGGATCCTGTTAGTCAGGTCTGGATTTTTAACTCTGATACAATCAAACAGTCCTTTGCATTACCTGACAACTTTGTTCCTGTGTCCCCATAAATGGTAAGCTTGGGGTATTAAACCTCTTACCTGGCAGCTTGCTATCCAGGCTTGGAGGCTTCAGCTGTCTGAATGTCCCTCTGTGGGGCTTCTAACTCGACCCTACTATTTCAGCTTGCCTCATGCCTGCTATAATCAGAAATCTGACTTCGGTTTCAAGCTCTTAAGGTGAACCGTGAGATGAGAAAGATAAACTGGGTGTTAAGAGTTAAGGTAATGCTCAGAGTTTGAAAGATGATCAAAACTAGCTGAGCATTCAATGGCTTAAGTTTAGGAATTCTCAAACTAGTATAAATGTCCAAAAAAGGTTCTCACTATGAAAATGATTGTGTCCTGGGGCATCAGGGTGGCTCAGTCGGTTAAGCATCTGCCTTTGGCTCAGGTCATGAGGCCAGGATCTTGGGATCCAGCCCTGCCCAGCTCCCTGCACATTCAGGAGCCTGCTTCTCCCTCTTCCTCTGCCCTTCCCCCCTGCCCGTGTGCTCTCTCTCTTTCTCTGTCAAATAAATAAACAAAATCTTAAAAGAAGTTGGTTGTATCCTAAAACCCTGTACCCTTGTTACTACACCTGAAGGATTAGAAATAAACCACATGTATAGTTAGAAGGAGATATTGATAAATACACAAAATAAAATAGTAAACAAAAAGCACATATTAAAACATTGCGAGCAGTTTGCTACTGGTAGATGAAGGGATGAAGATAAACAGAAAAGAATTAAGACTTCTGAAATAGTTCTAAATGTGAACATTTAGTATAAGACAACAGTGATAGTTCTATCTGGAGGGGAAAGAAATGTTGTTGGAACACTTGGCTAGCCATATGGAAAAAAATAAAGCTTGGATGCCCACCTCAATCCATATTCAAAAATAAAATCCAGATAGCCTAGAGATTTAAAGATGAAAAGTAAAACCGCAATAGTACTAGAAGAAAACATAAAATAATTTTTTTTCATTTTAACTTCAAAGTAAGGGAAGACTTTCAAAGCATAAGACAAAAATCATAGAGGGGCGCCTGGGTGGCTCAGTCAGTTGAGCTTCTGACTCTTGATTCTGGCTCATGTTGTGATCACAGAGTCATGAGATTGAGCCCTGCATTGGGCTCCACGATCAGCATGGAGTCGGCTTGAGACTCTCTCTCTCCCTCTCCCCCTGCCCCTCCCCCTGCTCTCTTGTGCTCTCTAAAAATAAGTAAATAAATAAATAAAATTTTAAAATATAGAAGTCATAGAGAAAATGAATACATTTGACTACTTAAATTAACTATTTCTATGTGAAAAGTTACCATAGAGAAAGTTGAAAAGCAAAAACAAACTCAGAAAAAAAATATTTGCAGCAGACACGATCAAATAAAAGGTAAATTTCTGAGAGTCTTTAGAGAGGAAAGAGAAAGAGATCAAGACAGGAAAATAATGGAAGAAAGGAAAAAGGAGGAAGAGGGAAGAAGAAGAAACAGACTTGCCAAGACATGAAAAAGTTGTTTGCAGACATATATGTTTGTTTAAACATAGGAAAATATATTCATCTTCAATTGCAATTGAAGGAATGCAAAATTTAAAAACAATATTCTTAATGCACAGAAAGTCTTATATTATCTAGTAGAGATCTGGGGAAACAATCACTCTCTACTGGTGCAGCCTGTATAGGATATAATTTGTTAGTATTGAAAACAAATGGGTTGCTCAATCAGTTAAGTGCCTTGACTCTGGCTCAGGTCATAATCTCAGGGTCCTGGGATCAAGCCCTGCGTCAGGATCCAAAGTCAGTAGGGAGTCTGCTTGTTCCTCTGCTCCTCCCCACTTGTGCTCTCTCTCTCTCAAATAAATAAAAATCATAAAAAAAAAAAAGTTTAAATGCTAACATCTTTGACCCAGCAGCTCGGTCTCTAAGAATTTATGTAAAGAGTCACAAAGACTATATGAATATGGATGTTCATTACAGTATTTTTAACAACAAAACACTAGAAACAACTTACCATGTTTATCATTAGGTGCTAATTAAATAGATTATGGTACATTCATTCAATGGAATACTATACAACTGTTTAAAAAAACAAATTACAGTTTAATGGACTGATACAGAATGGTCTCCATAATATACTGTTATGAAAAAAAGTGCGATCTAGCAGCGCCTGGGTGGCTCAGTGGGTTAAAGCCTCTGCCTTCAGCTCAGGTCATGATCCCAGGGTCCTGGGATCGAGCCCCACATCGGGCTCTCTGCTCAGCGGAGAGCCTGCTTCCTCCCCTCTCTCTCTCTCTTTGCCTGCCTCTCTGCCTACTTGTGATCTCTGTCTGTCAAATTAAAAAAAATTTTTTAAAAGATTAAAAAGAAAAAAGTGCGATCTATAGGAAAATGTGTAGAATATGCTCTAATTTGATCTTATTAAAAAGAGAGGGCCATTCCTACATATATATGTATGTATGTGCATATGTGGTTATTTTGGAAAACTCTTAATATCATTTTGGAAGTAAAAATGGTATAAACCATCTAAAGAGAAAAAAAAAACCCACTTCGATTATTTATATAGTGGCAGCAGAATCAATCTGATAATTACACATGATTAAGGACGTCCTTGACTCATTACTCCAAACCCAGCTCTCATCCTAAAGGTTTCATTTTTCTTAAATAATGAATTTTAAGTATAAACATGCCTCTTCCAATTTCCTGTTTTCTTCCCAAAAAGATAAAAATAAAGAATGTTCAGTTTTTTACATAGTACGTTCCAATGCATCATGGTTTATGACTTCTTAAGTTTGCTCCAGCAGTTAAAAGCAGAGAGGCAGGATGGAATCCTCCCAGCAAGTAAACAAAAAATATCCCAGAATCCTCTGGGTTACCTTCACTTTTGACGGTTCCCTGTCCAGGGCAGAGGAAGATGATCAAAGACGGGTCACCACTCCATGACCTTGTGCCAGCAGGCCAGGGAGAGGCATCAATAAACCAGAGCCCGCAACTTTCTGTCTGGGAGCTGTGGTGGCCTTGAAGACTTGAAGACTTGAAACACCCTATATTACATTTGTTGCAAAGAAGGTTTAAGTGAATAAGTGTATTTAGAAGCTAGCCTAGGCTCTTACTTCCCTGAGTAAGTGATGCTCGCGTCAGATTTGAGCCCTTTTCCTGGATTATGTCTCAGACCCTGTTATGACTGGCAAATGGAAATGAGAATCAACCCAGCCTCTAGGCATATTAATTTGATAGTTTCGTCACAATACATTTAGCAGCAATCAAAATAAAAGGAAAATATTTAAGTTGGTTCTCTATCAACCTTAATTTTTCCATTCACAGCTTAGTAGCTTATGAAACTTTATAAATACTTGATGAAATTACTTCGGTCTGAGGCAGTGGTTCTTAGTTGGGGGGGTGGATATTGACCCCCAGGAGACTTTTGACAAAGGCCAGACAGCATTTTTAGTTGTCAGAACCGGATAACTGCTTCTGGCATCTAGGAGGTAGAGACAAGGGATGTTGCTAGACATCTCACCATACACGGCACAACTCCCCGCAGCAGAGTAATCCAGGGTAAAATATCCGTAGGAGACAGGATGGGAGACCTTCGTCTCTTGTTGCCAGTATAGCAGGGGAAGTGCCCCCACTTGCTCTCAAGTTCATGACAAAAATCCACCCTCTGTTTGATGTACAATCATCAGCTTGTTGTGAATATAATGCAGTTCTAAAAACTATCAGCTAGCTCATAAAGTACGTATTCTTAGTATTTTCTCCTGTACGTCTCTTCATCTCTCCTTCTTCCTGTCTCCCACTTTCAAGCTGAGTTACATATTCTTTGGGGCTCTTCCCCAAATACTCCATACCTCTGCTACCTTCTTCATAGGACCAAGGGCTCTGTGTGCTCTGCCCCCTCTACAATGAGCGACCACCCTCCAGGGGAGGTGTTAGTTTCCCTTCTCCCCTTGCCCAACTTCAGAGCGCACCTGCGCTTAGACTGCACCTTCCCTATCACACCAGCCTGTGATCTCTGATTGTCACATCGGCCTCCCCTCCTCCGGCGGGGTCTTTCTCATTTCCCTATCTCCAGAGCATCTCAGACCAAGCCTCACACATAGTAAGATAAATGAGTGATGGATGAACGCATGGATAAATGGTTATATAGACATGTCCTGTTAAATTTGAGATCTTGTCACATTTATCATACCCACGTAGAGATTCTCTGCCACGTAAAGCAGACAATCTATTTCAGTTTTTTTGTATGCCAAAAAAAGGATTGAGAAATATTATAGTATCCAGAGGCTTCTATGAAAGTATTTGGCTAAAAATGTAGGTTTTTCATCTTGAGTCAATGTTTCGGTGTCTTAATTCAATTCCCAGTGACCTAAGAAAAGCAACATTATTCCAAAAGTATTCTATTGGAAACACTTCCTAGGAACAGTTTATTTGGTTGATCTTTCAAATACTTTGTCACATGTAATAATATCTGAAGTAAGTGTTAAAATGGCTTTACAGTTTCTGTGCAGGGTGATCTGTTGTCTGGTATAATCTGTCTGTAGCGTTTTCACAGGGAATGTGTAACCCTATTGTGTCTGTACAGAGAAAGCTACATAATCACATTTGGCTTGGGCTTTTCAAACGGACTTTGCCCTTTCCCTTCATCCCACCACCATGGAGTAGCTCTTTGGCACATGGAAAAGATATCTAAGTGTAAGAACATATCTGGGTGGCTGGGTCGTTAAGTATCTGCCTTTGGCTTGGGGCATGATCCCAGGATCCTGGGATCGAGCCCCGCATCAGGCTCCCTGCTTCTCCTCTCTCCCACTTCCCCTGCTTGTGTTCCTTCTCTCATTCTATATCTCTCTGTTAAATAAATAAAATTTAGAAAAAAAGAAAATAGCAGGTGGCTCGTCCTTTCTTACTCAGAACATAAGGTATACAGAGGTTTTTGTTTGTTTTTTCCCATTGTTTGTTCCCTTGAATTATGAATGTATACTTATTTATTCATCCATACTACAAAAATGCGAATACATCGCAATGGTTCCATTAAAAAAAAAAAGAACTTTCCAACTCCTCATTCTCCACTGCCAATTCCTCCCCCCTTAGGTAAACATGTTTTTATTAATATTTTAATTTGGGTGTGGATCATTAATACAGGTGCAAACATCAAAAACTATGAAAAGGTGGAACCTCCTGCCCATTTCCTGTTACTCCAAAGCAGGTGATTATTGCCATTAGTTTTGTTTGCCCTTCCAGAATGAATACAGAGTTTTATAACATCAAGAAAAGAACACTTCCGTCAGAGTTCACCTCTAAGCTAAATATTTCTGACATAAAATTCACTAGACAACATATTAAAATTTGTGATCATTCCCCCCACACCATCTTTTCGAGGTGTCTTTAGAACAAGAGAAAGAAAAGGCACACAGGATATTCTCATTAAAATCTGAGTCAACTACATAAATTTGTTTTCCTCAGAAGAATTTCCTCAGAAGTTCATTGTCTAGATTTCTAACTTATTAGGGAGGTAGGAGAAGAATCTTGCAAAACTTGGAAAATGTTTTTCTGAGGTAGAGGTAGGAAAATGCCTCACATTTTAGATCTGGCCCTGGTTGTACTGAGCAAAAGTCATATATTGGCTTCAGATCCTACATTGCTTATAAATCCGAACCACAAACATCTCCGTGTGATGCAATTGTCCCAGGCAAAGGCCAGTGGTTTTCTAGGAAATGTCCTCAGTATTGTATGTGTTCAAGAAATGTGCTCTCAGCGTTTTCCTAAGATGAAATCGCACTATTTCTCCCTGTGAGAAATGCACTTGCCAGGGTGGAAATTTCAGTCACCCCATAAAATGTCCAAATCTATCAGAGGGCCGTTTAAATTATGGGTCGGAGTATGGTCCGAGGCTTAACATGACAGGCAACTTTCATTTTCAGGCTTGCTTGTTCTTATTATCTTACTTCGCCTCCGTTTTTCCTCCATATGTGTGTAGAAAGGAAAAATAAATGGTCAAATAAATACAGCACTCAAGCAAACAATATGTATACCATCTGAACTGTACAGATCTTTCTCGAAACAATACCTTCTATTTAATCATGACCTGAAAAATCTCAAAATCTCAGACTGCTCTAAACGCTTCCGAAAAACATTTTCCTCCTATTTTAAATCTCATTAACTTGCTCTTTTATCCTCACGCTGCCCATATACTGAAAGTAGAGAGAACAGAGCATTATTACCTGTCTATGCATGAGAAAGCTGAGGTCACAGAAGTAGCCTAAGTGCTCAGGGACACATACACACAAATCAGAGATAAAAATCTGGAAAAGACTTCTGGGCTCCCTTATCATCGTTGGCTCTGCCGAAAATACCGTGTTTGCGACGTGTTTGCGACATTCTTTGCTTCGCCTTTAACTAAGCAGCTCCCCTGCCTGCAATATCACACTGTTCATTTTGTCAATTGGAAACCAATGAGCAGAGAGGATGAGTGCCTCCCCGCGTGACCTGGAACGAAACACAGGAGCTAAAAATAGCACGTGCAATTGCCAGGCCCTAATCCCTCACTCAGCTCCTTTAACCTCACATTTGGGGTCCCAATATTAGGAGATATTAGAAGTCCGAAGGTCTCCTGGAGTGACGGCTTCTCTCCTGCCATGGAGCTTATTGCTTCCACTATCCAAGCCAGGGCCTTGGCTTTGCCTTTGACAAAGGGCAGGAGGGAGAGATCCTGGGGCTCCAACTTTGGAAATATGCAAAATGCAGAATTATAGGACAATCCAGGACAAGGTAGCGTTTTTCTGGAAAAAAACAAATAGACCAGGAAAGAACAGTTTGAAGACCTTGGAAAACTGTCTCAATTTCCAGTTTCCTTTGCTCATGTACATACCCCCTAAAAATGGGCATTTTCGAAGAGTGACTATGTGTCACTACACGTCTGCTTAAGGGGTTTATGTTGAATTAATTCCCTTGGAAATCGACCCCCCCTCAGACATCCTGAAGCTAAAAATCCATTAAAGTCAAACAGATTGAAAGAACATTGTAGTCATCTCAAGAACATTTCCATGAGAGAAGTTCCCTTGAGCAGTGAATTTTTCATTTTATCTGTTTTTAACTTTAAGGCCCAGTTAGCCTCCAGTGGCCTCCACAAAATCACTGCTCACCAGTGATTTTCCCAGACACGAGAAGTTCTCTAATTGAGAAGGGATAGAGAAGGAAAAAAGTTGGAGAGAGTGAGAAAATAAGATTGCACAATTAATTAGAACAAAAACGGATGCCATTCTCTACACAAATGAGTGGACTAGCACGCAGAATAAGCACTACATTTTTTGGCTATAGTAAACTCTTTTTATTATAGAAGTAAGTTTTTCTAATTATAGGGAAATTAGAAATTGCCTGTGAATAAAAAAGAAAAATCCACAATCACATCACCAGAAATTACTATATAATTTATTGAATTTCTATCATATTTTCTTTCAGCTCTTTTTCCTTAATACATGTATCTATGCATATTCATGCAAAACAGACATGATACGCATCATTTGGTAAACTACTTACACCACTTAACTATATAGCATACATATATTTTATGGGAATAAATACTTACCTACATAATTAATTTTAATGGCTCTGTAACACTTAATTGTATGAATGTACCTAAGTTTATTTAAAAACATTATTACTGGTACCAATTTTTTCAGTATGACCAACAATTCTAGAATAAACAGCCTTATACAAATGTCCTCACATACCTGTTTAATTATTCCCTTATAAAAATTCCTGGAAGCAGAATTTCTGGGTCAAAGAAATGCACATTTTTGGACTATTGACTCATTCAGACCATTTAAAAATAGCAAGCAAAGAAGGCTGGAATACTCTCTTTTAAAAGCAACCTGAGCAACAGAACATTATATTAGAGGAATAAATGAAAACTGTATCAGAAAATAGAAAGTATTTTTTTAAATAATTAATAGCTGGCAACTTTTGCAACTCTAATTTTAGCTCTAAATCTTGGTGGTTCATGTGTGAGAAGAGAAAGGAAATGCAGAAGGGATGAAGGAATAGACAACAAAAATCTATATAAAAGAAATTAAGGGAAAGAGAAAGGGGGATACAGAGAGAGAAACCCTACCACCTGCTTTAGTCCTTCGACCCATTCCACACCATTCCCCCTTGGCTTTTGGCAAAAAGTCTGATATCTCTAAATGAACTCAGCCCTAAGTGTCTGGGCCCAAAACTAATGAGCAAACACATATCCACCCACCAACATTCCCAGCAAAGAACACAGGGTAGGCAACACCAGCTATCTCCCAGTGATATCAGGATAGGGACCTTCTTTTACTTAGTCTCAAACTTTTTAGCATAATTTTATTGGTTGACCTTTCTATTTCATTTTCTTTTCTTTTCTTTTCTTCTTTAAGATTTATTTATTTATTTGAGAGAGAGATTGTGTGCACGAGGGGGGAGCCGCAGAGGAAGAGAATCTTCTAGCAGACTCCCTGCTGGGCTCAGAGCCCCAGGAGGGACTCAATCTCACAATCCTGAGATCATGACCTCAGGGGAAACCAAGAGTCAGATGCTTAACCGACTGAGTCACCCAGGCACCCTGCTATTTCACTTTCAAAGATGTAGGAGAAATGAAAATATTTTCTAAACTTTCTTAGAATTATCAGAAGTAGTGTCAAAATTGTGATAAATTATGATTATTCTTAAAAGAAATACTTGCTTAGAATTCTAAGAAACAGGGAGCTGCAGAAAATCTCTGGTAAATGAGACCAAAATGTCGTTTGGATACTCCAGAAGAATAAATGCCTTACATGATGGTCTTTAAGTTTGGCTAACTTTTGAATAATCAGTTCACTATTACGTCCTTCTTAGTGCTTTTTGCCACACGAAGAAAAATTGAATAAAGGGTCAAACAGCTTAGCTGTTTTCTACCTTAAGTATGATACCTGTGGCACCTTGACATTCATTGGACAAATATGTACTTGAAATCTTTAACTTACATTCTTCACAATACTATAAGAAAAAATAAACTGGATCATGGGAGAGAGCAACTTTTGATAATGGGTTAGGAAGCAGCACTGGGCACAGCTGGTAAGAAAGAAGCCAGCCAGCAAGGAAGAACATTCCAGGCAAAGGACACAGGTTAGGCAACTCCAGACAACAATATCAAGGTGGGTATGGCTCATTTGCAAATATGGACCCTTGAAATAAGAAGAAATGATCTCTACTCAAAGTGGAGACATATTTAGCACTTGTCTTAGTCCTTTCAGTCTGCTATAGTCGTAATACCATAGACTAGGTGGCTGATAAGCAACTAAAATTTATGTCTCAAGTTCTGGAGGCTGGGAAGTCCAAGATCAAGGCACCAGTGGATTTGGTGTCTAAGACAAGCCAACTCCTTGGTTCATAAATGGTCATCTTCTCACTGTGTCTTCACATAACAGCAGGAGTGAGGGAGTTCTCTCGGATGGGATGCTAGATTTCCTGCATATTCAGGGCTGTGGGGGCGGGGTGTGGGTTGTGGTCAGAAACATTCACTGTATAGCAAGGTCTTTATAACTGTAGACAAGCAGGCATAAACAAACCTCTGACCAAGTAAAAACTATCTGATTAGTTTTCCTCTGTTTTTAACATATCACACTCAGATTAGCACTCAATCCATTTACAGCTATTATTTTCTTGTCATAATGGAGTAAGCATATAGCTTGTTCCCTGAACGAGCTTAAATCTGCTTGAAAAAAAAAATGAATACTGGAAGAATCAAAATGCATTGAAATGTTAAAATTGAGGCATTAGCGGAAAGTTCAGTGGGAGTTCATAGATCATTTCAGAAAAAAGGGAGCGGTCTAAAGTTGGAGGTGGGACTTCATCCATTTCATCAGCAAAGAGTTGCAACATACTTATACTTAGGTTAGATCCTGGGGAAGACATAGACCCTGGACAACTAAAATATGCTGTCGTCCTTAAATGGCTCATTGTCTAGTGGAGAGAGCCTGCAAATGAAATAAATAATTACAAAATTAATGTCATAATATAGATATGTATAAATTATAAAGGGTACAGAAGGTCTTTATGGGAGCAAAGAGGAAGACTGACCCCACATCAGAGGAAATGAGAAGAAATGACATCATGCTAAGGCTTACAGAATGATTCAGGTCGTGGGGGTGGGGGGATGGCAAAATGGGTGAAGGGGAGTGGGAGGTACAGGCTTCCAGTTGTGGAGTAAATAAGTCACAGGCACAGAGTAGGGAATATAGTCAATGGTACTGTGATAGCGTCGTACTGTGACGGATGGCCTGGTTGGCTCAGTCGGAAGAGCATTTGACTCTTGATCTCAGGGCTGAGTGTAGAGATTACTTAAATAAGTCTTAAAATATGCATATATAAGGCCTAGACTTGCTGAATCACTATGTTATGCACCTGAAACTAATGTAACATTGTGTGTCAACTATACTTCCAAAAGAAAAAAAAAAAAAAAGTATAATCACCCTCCCATCCAAAAAAGAATGAATCAGGTCCTATTTAGGGTTCTAAATGCTAATGTTTAAAGTGGACCCTTTAGGAGCACCTGGCTGGTTTGTTCGGTATAGCATACAAGCCTTCCTCTTGAGCCCCATGTTTGGTATAGAGATCAATTAAAAATAAAATCCTAGGGAGACCTGGGTGGCTTAGTCGGTTAAGCGTCTGCCTTTGGTTCAGGTTGTGATCCCAGAGTCCTGGGATGGAGCCCCCACATCAGGCTCCCTTCTCAGCAGAGAGTCTGCTTCTCCCTCTCCCTCAGCCCCTCCACCCCACTCGTGCTCTCTATCACTGTCTCCCTCTCGCAAATAAATAAATAAAATTTTTTTAAATTAAAAATAATAAAGTCCTAAATAAATAAATAAAAATAAAGTGAACCATTTAACTCACCCATAAGGTACTACCTACATATATATAGTATATAGATATCTAGTGTCTAGTAAGCCCAACATAGCCAGATTTTCCTCCACTTTAGGAACAGATTGTTAGTTCTTCTTTGAGTACCAGATGAAGAGTTGGCTTGTGTTTATTGGCTCTGTTGTATGAAAAACACTTATCTTTAAACACTGGGATTACACCCTCTGTGGTGAGATACTCACACTAACATATGAGCGGCACAGGGGATCGGAGCAGACTGAAGAAACAGTAGACTCAAGCCTCCCATCTCATGCTCATTCAGAAGCATAAAGTCATCCAGGAGAATGAGCAGGTATCATTGTCCCATTTCTCCATATCTCCTTGTAGAGCATACAGTCAAATTCTTAAAAATTAAACTCCTCTCTAATGTAGCTGCTCACCTTGTGAAGTAAAGGGAGGAGGGTGCTGTAGACAGGGGGACAAGATGGGGAAAGCCAGGCAACAGGAGAGGATCTTGGCCTGCTCAGAGAAAACTAAGCCATCCAGGATGGCTAGTCATTGGGTAGGGTGCAAAGAGTTTGGCAAACGGTTGTCACGCTCGTCACATCATAGAAGACTTTGGATTTGATGGTGTAGGCGATGAGGAGCCATCTAATATTTTTAAATCAGGAGGTGAGGAGATAGGCTTTATTTTTGGAAAGCCCAGTTTCATAGCCTGTTGAGGATGAGGTCAGCACATTTTTTCTGTAAATGGCCAGATCATAAATATTTTAGGCTTTGTGGGTCATCCATTATACATCACATGTCTTGGTCACAAGGACTTCTATCTGCCTTGTAGCACAAAAGCAGCTATAGGCAGTGTGTAAACAAATGGAGATGGTTGTGTTCCAGTGAAATTTTATTGACAAACACAAGCTGTGGGTCAGATTTGGCCTGAGAAGTGTGTTGACCCCTGGATTAGAAGATGGTAAGGTTGGGGTACCTGGGTGGCTCAGTGGTTTGAGCCTCTGCCTTCGGCTCAGGTCATGATCTCAGGGTCCTGGGATGGAGCCCCGCATCGGGCCTCTCCGCTCAGCGGGGAGCCTGCTTCCTCCTCTCTCTCTGCCTGCCTCTCTGCCTACTTGTGACCTCTGTCTGTCAGATAAACAAATAAAATCTTTTTTTTTTAGGGGCGCCTGGGTGGCTCAGTGGGTTAAAGCCGCTGCCTTCGGCTTGGGTCATGATCCCAGGGTCCCGGGATCGAGCCCTGCATCGGGCTCTCTGCTCTGCGGACAGCCTGCTTCCTTCTCTCTCTCTCTGCCTACTTGTGATCTCTGTCTATCAAATAAATAAATAAAAATCTTTTTTTAAAAAGAGATTTTATTTTTTAAAGATTTTATTTATTTATTTGACAGACAGAGATCACAAGTAGGCAGAGAGGCAGGCAGAGAGAGAGAGGGAGAAGCAGGCTTGCTGCCAAGCAGAGAGCCCGATGTGGGGCTCAATCCCAGCACCCTGGGATCATGACCCGAGCAGAAGGCAGAGGCCTTAACCCACTGAGCCACCCAGGCGCCCCTAAACAAATAAAATCTTAAAAAAAAAAAAAGATGATAAGGTTACAAGTAGAGAGAGAATAAGTAAACTAAATGATAGTCTGGGTCAGTGGGTTTCAAAGTGAGGTCCCCTGACCAACAGCATCAACATCACCTGGGAACTCTGGTCCCAGCGACCTGGGTTGGAACAAGCCTTCCGGGTGATTCCAACGCTTGCTAATGTCTGAAAACCACTGATCAAGGACAGATGGCAGAGAAAGCATTTCCATATTCTAGAGGAGGCAGTCGGAAAGGATAGGACGGGACAGATTTAAGATGTTCTAGCAAGATCAGATCTCACCTTCTAACATATTGCGGTACAGGAGACAGAAGTTTGGTGGTTATGTGGTTGAAAGGTAGGGGAGATGGAAAACGGTAGTTAAATTCCCTTCATTGGTTCTGATTGCTTCTTGATCTCAGTACCTAGAAAAAACACCAGGCATAAAGTTCTCATAAAGTATCTTTTGAACGGGACGCCTGGGTGGCTCAGTTGGTTAAGCAGCTGCCTTCGGCTCAGGTCATTATCCCAGCGTCCTGGGATCGAGTCCCACATCGGGCTCCTTGCTCAGCAGTGAGCCTGCTTCTCCCTCTGCCTCTGCCTGCCACTCTGTCTGCCTGTGCTCGCTCTTGCGCGCTCTCTATCTGACAAATAAATAAAAAAAATCTTTTTAAAAAAAAAGTATCTTTTGAATGGACCGATGACTGATTATTTCCAGGTTTGCAGTTTAGGTCACTGAATGGATGAGACATGGCATTCAAGGGGTGAGAACACCTTTTATTATCTTCGAACAGTTAGGAAGAAAGAGGACAAAGGGATATTTAGGAGTGCCAGCTTTGCCCATGATATGCCAGCCCTTTTGTTACTATATTATCTCATTTGTTCTTCCAAACACTATTTAAACAGCTACTATCATCACCATTTCCCAAATGAAAACAATTGAGGTTCTGACACAAAAATAACGTGGTGCGCGTCTAGCGCAGACAGTGAGTCGTAACAAAACCCAGGCTCATGCCACCTTGCAGAACAGAGCTCTGTTTTGAATTCCGGCCAGACTTTGCAGAATAGGAAACTCTAACGAGAAAACACCATGGAACTTTACTGCTTACAAAGCAGTTTCATTGATTACTTCTCTTGAAGGAAATCTTTTTATGTAGCAGAAAAAAAACAGGAAAGTTGTAGGTTCAAGCCTTGTCACTCCTGCTGGTCTGGAGATAGCCACGTGCTCGTCCATAAAGTGGAGATAAAGACGCTAATTAATTGGGCTGCTATGCAAGTCAAATGAGATATGTGAAGCACCTGGTATGAGATGAGAGCTCAATAAATGGTGCATATTATTATTTTATAATTCTTAATACAGTTCAATGTCAAAGCTCTCTGTAACGATGATGAGGGGCCACTCTGCCCACCTCCCCCGCCAAGAAGTCACCTGAGAGAGGTCCTCTCAGTTCATATCTCACAAGTATCTCTTCATGGGTTCCATGGTTCGGCTTAAAGAACTTATCTCCTTGTTCAAGGTGTGTTGACATTTAAACAGGTTTTGAATTTGGTGAGACCCATTCCATTTAAAGGCGGGCTTTAGCTTGCGTCTTTGCTCTTGGTGGCCCCAGTGGTGGTCCACTGCCAGGTCTTAACGCTCCTTTCATACGGGTGTTCATTCTTTGGATGCTTTTATTTACTTCTTTTTCAAATCTACAGCTTTTCCGTCATTTTCCTATGTCCATTTCCCAACTGGTCAAGTCAAACAAAGGCTGGGTTTGGGGATGGGAGGGAGAGAGAGTCGTCCTTGAAAGAAATGCCTCCTTGTTTTGAAGGAATTCACTCACTGATACGAAGACAAAAAAGATACAGTGTGAAGAGAGCTGGATTTGCTAAAGAAGCAAAACTCATCACCAATTTTTGCTTCATTTATTCTTTTTTTTTTTTCTTAGAAGAACCTAATGGAGAGGGTGGCTATCCTCCTTTCAAAACCTGAGAACATCACTTCTTCTACTTCCTGAAAGACAAGTTCTGAACAACACTAGTGCCTTTATCCCAGAGAGGTTGGTTTGTGATGATGTGCTTACCAGCTCTGAGAAGAGAACCTTCCTGCTTTCAACTATGTTTTAGGTGATTTTAGAAAACAAGACTGCCGCTTTGCAACGCGCTAGGTAAACAGCAGTTTCCATTTCAAGGGGAAATCATACTTGACCATCTTGCCTCCTTGATTCCACTAGATTAGGAAACAAGCAGAGATAAACACAGCTTGGTCGAGTTGGTTGTACACCAAGGGAAGGAATAACTGGGTCTTTTAAGATAAATGGAACTGACAAAGAGTGCATTCTGCGAAAAATAAACACACCTATAGGAGAGTTATTTTCAACACTGATATCAGCAAATGGTAATTGAATAATTCTGATGCGAGGGTCTTTTTCTCAAGATTTAGAATAAAATCTTTCCCCTGCCCCCCTACCATTTAACTAAGCTCTTAGTCATCTGATAAAAATCATGTTGTCAGAAATGACAGAACTAATTTGTGACTTTTTCCCAAATTAATTTTGATGTAATACAAGATTAAATGAATAGCTTCCCTTTTTTTCCCCTCCATGAATTAGAACAAATTGTACTGTTCACTGTGTCCTGTCACACAGACTGGCTTGACAGAAACCTCAGTATTTTATTGCAAGATTTGGAGAATAATTATTAGAGATCCATTTTCCCTCAACGTTTACTGGATTCATAAAAGATAACTGAAGATTTCTCATTGTAGGATGAACACATCTAACGTAATGACGTTTGGGATGACTTTTAGGCCTAGTCTGGATCTCTCAGACCTTCTCAGAGTCCTCCCGTTTTTGTTTTGAATTTATTAACTGGGATGATAAGAACCAACGTATCCCCACTGGTGTCCCTTCCACTCAGTGGCAAACTGGAGAGGGGGAAATCACACAAGCTATGCTTCTGGGGTTTTCTACTCACAGCAATTCACACGTATAGCCCTCTGCCAATGACACCCGTGTTTTAACTTCTGACACTCACACAGGCAGTTTCTCACATGAACATATGTTGTTCTCCCCTTTTGAGGAAATGAATCCCAGCCTCTTGCACACTAGCAAGCCATGATGAGTTCTAATCCCAAGGTTTTGTGACAGGAAAATTGACTATAAGAAAACGAGGGAAACTGACCAACAGAACAC
>RCUC01138808.1:0-45671 GCA_003697995.1 Taxidea taxus jeffersonii | reverse complement strand
ACATGATAATTGGCTCACATCCCCCATTCCATACCATAGTCTAAGACTTTGGATTCCTTTCATCTGTGGCTCTGCCAGCTCCTAAATCCTCATCTGTTTTTATTCAGTTGGTGGTAGGAGAGTATAGTAGAAACATCCCTATATCTCAACAGCCTTAGCCCATTGATGAGAGCCAGTCACAAGCCAACATTTGTTTGCCAGGAAAACTGGGAAATGTAGTTCTTAGGCAGCCATTTTTCAAGTACAACAAAATCTTAGGCGCAGCAAGTACTGATTTTGGTCACCAGCCATCTACCTCTGCCACACTTACAATATATATAGACCATCTATAAAATATACGTACCCTTCAAACTCCTGAGCCACAACAAGAATTTGAAACATAAAAGGAAGAAAAAGAACCTAAATTTTTACGTTCCTCCTTTAAAATACTTCAAAGGGGGTTTTATTTACTTTCAAATGTGTTTTTCTTAAAGATTTTATTTATTTATTTATTTACTTGAGAGAGAAAGAGAGAGCACAAGCAGGAGGGGCAGAGGGAGATGGAGAGAGAGAGAATCTCAAGCAGACTTCATGCTGAGTATGGAGCCCAATGCTGGGCTTGATCCCAGGACCTGAGATCATGACCTGAGTCAAAACCAAGAGTAGGACACTTAACTGACTGTGCCACCCAGGCACACCTCAAATGTGTATTTTTTTTTACAAATTTTAAAATGGTAGTTGGCCATTTTAAAATAATCTTGATAAAATGATATGATATTTTTAAATGTTCCCTGTCTTCCTTCTGATATTACTTGTGGCTTAATCAAATTCATTGTAATTTAATTTAACTTAATTTATTTTGAGAGAGAGAGAGAGAAAGTGGGACTGAGCAGGAGGGTCAGAAGGAGAGGGATAAAGAGAATCTTAAGCATACTCCATGCCTAGTGCAGAGCCCACACGGGGATTGATCTCACTACCCTGAGATCATGACCTGAGCTAAAATCAAGAGTCAGAAACTTAACCAACTGAGCCACACAGGGGTTCCTTTTTTAATTCTAAAATAAGAAAAGCAAAAACATCCAACTTGTTTTTAAAAAACAACAGCCAGAAAATACAATTTAGAGGTGCCTGGGTGGCTCAGTGGTTAAGCGTCTGCCTTTGGCTCAGGTCACAATCCCAGGGTCCTGGGACTGAGCCCCTCATCAGAGTCCCTGCTCTATGGGAAGCCTGTTCTCCATTTTGCGTTCCCTCTCTCACTGTTTTTCTCTGTCAAAAATAAATAAATAAATAAAATCTTTTAAAATTTTAATAAAAGAAAATACAATTTAATTCTAAGCATTCCAATAGCTATTACATAAATAATAAGTCAAAAGAGGTATTTTAAAAGATCAAAAATTTTAAAAAGATCTTTTTCTTCATTGTCCTTTATGTATGAACTAATTTGTTCTAAAATACAATGGGATTTTATTTTGCTAAGTTGCTTTTTTAAAAATTGTGCATGCAATTATATAGTGAGTAGTTAATCCTAAAGAAATAATCAGAAGTGTGTAAGACTGCATTTTTACGGATGTTTACCCTCATCATATTGTTTGCAATAGTAAATTAAGTTTAAACTTAAATGCCCAAAATAGGAAGTGGGTTAAATAAGAGAGGCACAACTAGGAGGATAACCTGATTCCCGCTGTCTTGATGCAGTTGGAATTAGTGCTTCTTTTTTGCTCTTTAAGGTATCTCAGTTTGGATGATCAATTATATGGTCACCCTACATATAATGACATAATGTTGCATCCTAAAAATGCATGATGTATGAGATTACATAATAAGAAGGTAAATTTTTAGCAATTTGTTGACATGTGTAAAATGGAGTTTGCTATCTATAGATTTAATGCAATTCTCATTAAAATTCCAGCAAGTTATTTTGTGGATATCAACAAATGGATACTAAAGAGTATATGGAAAAGCAAAACCCAGAATACCTAACACAATAATGAAGAAGAAGAACAAAGTTGGAGAATTCATACTACTCAATTTCAATCCTTACTATACAGCTACAGTAATCAAGACATTGTGGTATTGGTTAAAAAAAATAGACAAGTTAATAGATTAAATAGAATAGATAGCCCAGAAATAGACCCACATAAATATAGCCAACTGATCTTTAATAAAGGAGCAAAGATAACCCAATGGACAAAGAATAGTCTTTTCAACAAATGGTGCTAGAAAACTGGACATCTACATGCAAAAAAAAAAAAAAAAAAAACCCTAGACACATACGTCATATCTTTCACAAAAATTAGTTCAAAATAAATCACTCACTAAATGTGAAATGCAAAACTATGAAACCTCTAGAAGATTACAAAGGAGAATATCTAGGTTAACTTCCAGTTTGGTGATAACTTTTTAGATCCAACAACAAATGTATGATCCATGAAAGAAAAAACATGAAAAGTGGGACTTCATTAAAATAAAAAACATCGGGATGCCTGGGTGGCTCAGTTGGTTAAGCGGCTACCTTCGGCTCAGGTCATGATACCAGCGTCCTGGGATCGAGTCCCACATCGGGCTCCTTGCTCAGCAGGGAGCCTGCTTCTCCCTCTCCCTCTGCCTGCCTCTCTGTCTGCCTGTGCTCGCTCTCTCTCTCTAACAAATAAATAAATTTTTTTTAAAAATCTAAAATAAAAAACATCTGCTCTATGAAAGACATTATTAAAAAGAATGAAAAGACAAGCCACAAATCAGAAAAAAATATCTGCAGAACATATACCTGATAAAGGGTTTGTATATAAAACATACAAAGAACCCTTAAAATCTAACAATAAGAAGACAACCTAATTGAAAAATAGTCAAAAGGTCTAAACAAAGATCTTCACCAAAGAAGATATATAGATGGCAAGTAGGCATTTGAAAGATGCTCAGCACCATATGTCACTAAGGAATTGCAAATAAAACAATTAAATACCCCTACACTACACACCATTAGAATGACCAAAATCCAAAACACTGACAGCACAAAATGCTGGCAAGGCTGTAGAGCAACAGGAACTCTCATTCATCACAAAATGGCACAGCCATGGGGGAAAACAGTAGGATGTTTCTGACAAGTTAAACATAGTCTTAACCATAGATCTAGCAATCATGCTCCTTGGTATTACCCAATGAGTTGAAAACTATGTGCACACAAAAGCCTGCATACAACTATTTATAGCAGGTTCACTGGTAACTGCCCAAACTTGGAAGCAATCAAGATGTTTTTTGATACATGAATAGATTAGGAAACTGATATATCCAGACAATGGACTATTATACAAAAAAAATTTTAATGAGCTAACAAGGGGTGCCTGGGTGGCTCAGTGGGTTAAAGCTTCTGCCTTTGGCTCAGGTCATGGTCTCAGGGTCCTGGGATGGAGCCCCGCATCTGGCTCTCTGCTCAGCGGGGAGCCTGCTTCCTCCTCTCTCCCTGCCTGCCTCTCTGAATACTTGTAATCTCTGTCTACAAAACAAATAAATAAAATCTTTTAAAAAAAATTAGTGGATATCAGTGGTTCAGGGGAAAGAGGGAAGATTGAAAAGGTAGCACACAGGGGATTGTGAAGGGCATATATACTGTGTGCTGCTGTGATGGTCTACACATGACATTATGCATGTGTCAAAACCCATAGAATGTACAACAAAAAGACTGAACCCTAATGTAAACTATGAAACTCAGTTAATAATGTATCAATACTGGTTACTGGTTCATTAATTATAACATACCACATTAATGCGATATGTTAAAAAGTGAAACTATGGGAAAACGAGGGCATATGAGAACTGCACTTTTTTTGGGAGAGGGGACCGCACTTTTCACTCAACTTTTCAATACACTTAAAACTTCTTTAAAAGTTGGGCACCTGGGTGGCTTATTCAGTTAAGCATCTGTCTTCAGCTCAGGTCATAATCCCAGGGTCCTGGGATGGAGACCCACGTCAGGCTCCCCACTCAGCAGGAAGCCTGCTTCTCCCTCTCCCTCTGCCTACCAATCCACCTCCTTTCACTCTCTCTCTCTCTCTCTCTCTCTCTCTCTGCCAAATAAATAAAATCTTTAAAAAAATTCTCTAAAAATTTAACTCTATTAATGTAAAAATGCCTTTTCTGTGTAATATCATTGTATGAATTCATATTTGTTAAAATATATATGGCTCTATGACCTCAAAAAGGAATCTAGAAGATACAAATCAAAATGTGAATCTCTCTGGTATGAGGAATTTGAGAGGCAAGGCGGGGGTTTGTTGGTGGGAAAGAAGGGAAAAATGAAACAAGATGGGACGGGGGAGGGAGACAAACCATAAGAGACTCTTAATCTCAGGAAACAAACCGAGGGCTGCTGGGGCAGGGGTAGGGACAGGGTGGCTGGGTGATGGACATTGGGAGGGCATATGCTATGTTGAGTGCTGTGAATTCTGTAAGACTGATGATTCACAGACCTTCACCCCTGAAACAAATAATACATTATATGTTAATAAAATAAAAAATAAAGATTTATTTTTTTTAAATGTGAAGCTATCTTCCCATGATAGAGTTATGGGAAGGTTTCTGCTTCTCTATAACTTCTAATTTTTAATATGCATTGCTTGAGTTATTAAAGAGGGGAGAATTTTCTTGCCTCAAGAATCAGGTTCTCAAAGTGTTCAGTACTAATAGTGACTCTCATTAATATGAGCTTAACTACATTCCAAGCATTTGGCATGTAATAGCCCTGAAAATTAGGTCTTTTATGCCCATTATATAGATGCAAAGCTATGCAAAGATTAACTACTTTGTTCAATGCCATGTATGTCCCTATAATTTTGAGAAGAAGAAGCCAAGCACACTCTTCTCTCTTGCTGCTACGTTTGTGGAAAAATCTTTACCAGCCTTCTATATGCATGTGGGTGTCTACAGGCACGTTAGCTGCCATACCATGGAGGTCCTCAACTAGACCAGGGAGAAGCCATTTTACCTTCCTCAACTGAGGACAAAATTCACGTAGATTCAATGGAAAATTGGGCAAATATTGCATAATCAGAGCTGGAAATTACATTAAGCTAGCACTAAACCCTTAGTGTGACGCTAGCTTTCTCTAAGACCGTGAAAAGCAAGCCGTTTTTTCTAAAGTAATACCATAACTGTGTGTCAGCCTTGTAGCCTGGTTTCCTGTTTGCAACTAGAGTAGCTTTATAGACAACAGCTTGTCAAAGGACAAAGTGAATTTCTGTTCTTGTTATCCTTTGCTTCCCTATATTATCTCTGGGAGGGAAACTGGGCTGCCTTTGGTCTTGTCTTTAATTATTCACATGCAGAGACTGGTAAATACTTCATACCTAGTTGCAAGGCTGTTTTTTTGAGAAGGCTACTTTAAAAATCACCTACTGGAATGATTCTTGAGAAGGACAGACCTTGAGGCCACACCATAGACTGTGCTCCTTGACCACGGCCTCAGGTTGCATTCTCCCAGAAGCAGATTCTGAGACAGGAATTCAGGTGCACATAGGTGATCATTTAGCAAGCTACCCCCCACCCCAGGGAAATACCATGTGGGGAGTGGGGTGGGAAGGGGAAGAGCCCATACCAGGGGCTCTCAAGCCTGTTACTGTGTTGCCCCTGGAACCTTCAATGGACATGCCCCTTCAGGTTTAATCCCTCTGAGTTAAGAACATGCTGCTTTCCAGCATGGCAAGCACTGGCTGCTCCCATACTAGGCTGAGCTATATCCTTACTCTGTCTTTCCCTCTACCTCCTGGTTACCCTTTGTCTCAGTTTGACTTCCCCCAGAAGTAGAGCCTGAGATAAGAAGAACACAGACAGTCCATGTGGGAGGTGATGCCAAGAAGTGAGACAGGCCAGGGACCAGGGGTGGGTTTAGCTAACTTGAGTCTTGAGGGCAATGTGTACATCAAATCCCTCTGGCAGTGGGGTTCTTTACTCCTCTCCTTCTGGAGAAATGACTTCCTCCTGGAAGTACCTTGTCCTCAGTGTGCCCATCTGGACTTAGCTAAACACCGTATCTCCCTCCTACAGGTATGCTGAGCAGGGATGCATTTTAGCCAAGGCAGAGACTTGTGAAAACAAGTCTCTTTGTTTCCTAAGCCACTGTGCTTTTCAGAAGCACAGGGGAACAGAGTCAGCCTCCTGTGTGGCTGCTTCCAGCATCCATGGAATGACCCTGAGCAGTGGTGGATGGAAGGCATGGTGTGCCTGTCATCAGGGGCACTTGCACTTGCCCACCCATCCTACTTCTGGTGACCTTTGAACAGCATTCTGAAAGTGCAGGAGACACAAATCTTCCTTCCCAAACTTCTCCCTCTTCCTGCACAAAGCGAAGATAGAATCATGCCCCACCCCAGTCCGCTGGTTTCCTTTTTTGGTAGGTTTGGGAGATCAGATCCCTTAACTCAGAATGATGACAGATGGGGCACATAATGTTTTCTTAACTCTGACACTGCTCCGTGCAGTGGGGATTCTCAAAGTGCAAGTTTCGGCCCTGCTCCCTGATATGTGTGGTTTTCTAAACCAACTTTCTGTGTGTGTAATCTCCAGTGCATGATGAAAGAACAGAGAGTCAGACAGAGACAGAAATGGAGACAACAGTCAATTCAAGGTTTTCTTTATAGCAGGAGTAGGGGAAGAAAAACAGACTTGAAAATTTATTAACATCTAATCCTGTTAAGATTTTCTCCACCATATGCCAGCACAACAGCACACTGGAAATGTGTACTAATTACCCCGTTGTATCGTGTGTGTATGCTTTATACGCAGCCCCTGACCTTTTCATTAATAACTTTGCGTTATATTCATTGACCTGAAACAAATTGAATTCAGTGGCACTCACTCAAGAATTGAATTACACAGCCTTCTTAATTGGTCTCTTATTTATTTAAATGTGAAAAAGTAACAGCTTGCCACCTGTAATATTTTTCCAACAAAATAAAATTAGAATTCCAGTATTTTCCCTAAGCTAGATGATTTTTTTCTTCAATCATCTAGCCATGAATATATATCAGCCATGAAACTATAGTTCTGGCATTATCTCTAAAAAGAATCTCTTAATTTTCTCTTTCATTGCCAATGCTCTGAAAAATGCTGATATAGAAACGTATTAATTAGAGGAGATTTATGTAAATCAGCTGGGCTGGGAAGGCTTTTCTGTGAAGTGGTCCTAAGAACAGGCACCACTCTGCCTCTGTCACCAACAGTCCTCCCCAGCTCTTTGGAGCCTTCTTCTGTGATTTAATATACCTCCGATGGGCAAAATCGGGAGCGCTAAGACAGGAATATGTTAAGCATGTGAAGATATTTTCCACTGCATTTGTTAGTTTTAAGTCCTTGAGCTGCATTGTCTGTTGACTGGAGGGGGGCAGAAATCTAATTTCAGGAGTTTAGTGATGTTCTCCTATCAACGGTTTCACAGGCAATAGATACTGCTGGTAACATTGTTCTTAACACCATTCACTCATCTCTTCCCTTGGAGGATTCTTGCAAGCGATCGAAGAGATAGGAGCTGCTACAAATTTTTGGCTTTGCTTTCTAATTCCAGTGTGAAATTAATTGTCCCAACTGCAAAGAACTACTTACTCCTTTACTTACTATATTTTACTTAAAAATGCAAATGTTATTAGTGGACTGATGACTGATAAGGGTGCCTTTGTGCCCGGCTTTAACCTCTATTAGTGAGGATTATGAGGACGTAGCCACATTGGCATTTTCTAAGTGTCACCGTGACAGCACTTGCTGCACAAATGCCTAGCTGTCACCGTGAGTTTTATCACTCGGTTTTTCCCTCCGAATGTAGACTAATAAGCCCAGAAATTACAATTGCCTCCCTGCCGAATCTGTGATAGGCGGAAATAATGATATCAGTGCCCTGCTAATCTTCTTGCCTCTGCGCTTGGCACTGTCCTATTGAGTCACCTGTCACACTCCGCTTTGATGAGGCGAATTCAATCTCCCTGCTGTAATGACAATGGGGCCATTTTAATGTTTGGAAATGATTATGTGGAAGCTTCACTGTGCTCCATCTTGGCAAGCAAGGCAGGGTGCTATGCACACCAGAAGAGCGGGCTCTGGCTGGCGGGCAGGTAGTGGTAATGCTGAGCTATTGGGAAGCGGGAGCACAGTTGGCTTCATTGTCAGCCTTCTGTACTGGTCTTGTACAAGGGGAGGATGGGGAGGGGAGGAGGTGGGTTCACTCTTGCAGAAGCATAGCCATTGGCTAATCTTTCATTTGCCTATACACATTTGCCTCTAGAAGGATTTCCCAGGAGGCGAGGGTGGCTGGAGCTTATAAATAACTACTGCCACCTTACCAGCATCATTTGCTGGGCTAGGGGCAGGACAGCAATAGGTGAATTTTGGAGTACATAATTTCTAGGATGTTAACCAAATCAAATTACTCTTACCCCAAGCCTATGTTGTCCTTCTTTGACAGTAATTCTGGTGCAGAGCCAAATACATATATATATGTATATACACATATATATACACATATATATATAGAAATGCTGATGAGATATTGATGAGATCTGGAGCAACCAGAGCCATTATCCATTGCTGGTATCAATTCTAAAACTACTTTGGATAACCAGCAGTCTCTACTAAAGCCAGACATAGGCAAACCCAGCAATTTTAACTCCTAGGTAGATTTCCAATAGAGACGCATGTCATAGCAGTATCCTTCATGACTATGCCAAATCAGAATTCATCCAAATGCCCACCACCATCGAATAGATGAGCTGACTAGGAGGAGGGTTACAGAAGAATACTATACAGCCATCAGAATGACTGAGCTACAACTACACAGAGAAATCTCCTAAACAGGATACTGGGTGAAAGAAGAGAAACTTAAAGTGTACATACAGTTTGTATACATACATTTATACACGTTCAGAGGCAGACAAGATGTTCTGCGATGCGAGAAGTTGGGGTGGTAGTTACCCTTGGTGGAGTTCCCAGAAGAGGCCAGCAGGGGGAGCTTCTTGGGGCTGATAATTTTCTGATTCTTGATCAGAATCAGGTGCTGATTACACTAGTGTGTTTGTTTTCTAAAAAATGTATTGATTTGCGTTGTTCTCTGTATATCCTGTAATAAAGGGGTTTTCATTACATTTAACTTAATGTTTTTAATGTAATATATGAAGCATCTGTGTGTTCTATTTGCCACTATAGCACAGGTGACTAAGACCAGATGGCACTTTGTAGCTGGACCTTAAACTCCTTAACCAACAACCTGGTCTGTGTAAACAGGACCTGAGAAGGGTGTCTTTGTTGAGAAACAAGAACACTGAACACTGAAGCAAGAACACTGATCACTGAACTGGAGAGGGAAATTCCTGTGCCATCTGAATCTCCAGCACTTCTAGCATTCTGCCATTGTGGTCTCTAGGGATCACTTGTCTTTTGGCAAGAGAAAGAGAAGGTTCTGGAAGCCAAAGAAAGTTTGCTGTGCTCTTCATGAGGGAGAGCAAGTGTCACAGCTCATAGGCATGAAGAAATAGGTGTCCTAGGACCACTTCCCAACTGTACCTCCTACAAACTCTTCCCGTCCTCCTTCAAATCATAGCTTTTTCTTGTGCATTCACCAAATATAAGTCATGTGAGTGAAAATTGCTCCCTTTTGGAGCTATTACTTACCCATGGCTTTCCCTATTTAATGCTCAAGGAAAGCATTACTCTGGTAATCAGATCCCAGAGGGATAGCAGCACATGGAACACACATAGCCCACAGCCTCTGATCCTTCCAGAAGGGCAGCTCCCAAGTTTCCTGTTAACATGAAAAAAAGGTGTGGAGAAATTAAGCATAATTCAGCAGGCAAGATCAAGGGTAATTGCCCTGTGCTGGGCTCTGTAATGTAAATTGCTTGGCTTATTTCCAGAGCAAACTGGAGATGGTCCTGGCCAACTAAGTGATTTCCAGACTCACTTTTTACCCTCTTGTTTCTTCTGGCAGGCTGTTTTGTCCATCATACCTGTGCAATATAGGGTTCATTTAACTTAGTGGTTACCTGCCTATAGTTAAAATAAAAATCAACTGCAAAAGCATTTTAATCTTATTATACAAGACTCTTAGCAGGCTCTTAGTCTTTCTCAAATGTGAGCCATAGCAATGTTTTTTTAAATAACATCAATAATCATGATAATAACAATGAATCCACCAAATTTTCAATTATTTTCAAGAAAACAGTGTTTTTTCTAGCACTGGTTAGCAGTGTGATATCTTGGAAAAGTTCTTTATCCTCTCTGAACTTCAGCTTCCTCATCTGTTTAGTAGGATAAGAAAAGCACCTGACCACAGAGTTATTTTGAGGATCAAATGAGATAATGCATGTAGAGCACCCAGGATATTGGACGTTCTTGATAAATGGTGGTCCCTAAAGTGATGACAATTATATTGTTATTTCCTTGACCAAAGCTCACCAAGAGACTTCCTTTGCCTGAAAAACAAAACTCACACTTGACAATGGCAACCAAAGCCTTTCATGATCTGACCCCAACCATCTTCCCAGCCCTAGCATCTTTAACAGATTAGACCCTCCCTGTTTTCCAAATCTGTTCTTTCCTTTTTTTTTCAATTAAGGTATAACTGACATATAACATTATATTAGTTTCAGATAAAATACATAATAATTTGTGGAGTGCCTGGGTGGATCAGTTGCTTAAGCATCCTACTCTTGATTTCCACTTAGGTCATGATCTCAGGGTCATGGGATCAAGCTCTGCACCAGCGCCAAGCTCAGAATAGAGTCTGCAAATCATTCTGCTCCTCCTGCTGCTCTCTCTCTCTCTCTCTCAAATAAATAAATAAAATCCTTTAAAAAACCATAATGATTCAATATTTGTATGTATTGGGCAAATGATCACCACCATAAGTCTAGCATCCATCACCACATATAGTTACAAAAATTTTGTTTTCTTGTGATGAGGACTTAAAATGTACTCTTTGTAACTTTCAAATATGCAGTACCAGTATTGTTCACTACAGTCACCATGTTGTACATGACATCCCCAAAACTAACTTACTTTATGACTGGAAGTTTTTACCTTTTGCTGCTCTGAACTTTCTTTCTCTCCACCCCTTTCCCCATAACCATCTCTGATAGAATTTCCTCCTTTCCCTTCCTTTATTTCTTCCATTTTGAAGCCTACTATTTCATCAAGGCACAGACAAGAAGTTCTTCCTTTCATAAATTCATGGCTCCCTTTGAGGGGGACCTCCACTTTGGTGGGCACCCAGAGGCAGACACACAGTAGGAGCTCAAGGGTCTTAGTTGTGTGGCCGAGCAGTTACCACTCTACTACTACCCATGCAATCCCTTTCACTCCCCAGCCTCCCTTGCAATGTAATTTGTTCTGACCAACACAGTGTGAACAGAAATGATGGGTGACACATTCAGGATGAGCTCAGCTCCTCCTCAGTCCCTCTCTTCACCTACCACAGCAACCTCAGAAGCCACATGATCCCAAAGAGGTAGCTAGAAGATGGCAGCGGTTTCATCAGCTTGGATCCCTGACTAAATGAGAACAGATCCAGATGACCTGGAGGGAATGTCCAGACCTTGTGTGAACCACTGATCTACAGCAGCTGGTTCGAGGCAGCCACTGAGCCTAATGAGGCTACTTCCTCCTCTGTGTTCTCAGATCCCTCAGAATCCATACCTTAACAGGCATTGTATTACAGCGCTTGGGGATGCATGTGTATGCACACATGAAATTTCTTCCTGGCAAGGATATAGACTCTTAGAATTCTGGGGTCAATTCAACTTCATCTTTGACTCCTCTATGGCCCCTACTAGGTATTGGGACACAGTAGGAGTTCAGAAATATCTCGTCAATTGATTGTGCTTCCCCTTGTTTCCAAATTAAGACAAAATCCAAATGGGCAAAAGCACAGCTTTAAGTAAGGTTATTTTTCCTTAAACATGGTAGTAAATGATTATTCTCCAGTTTGGGGAATGTCTTCCCTTTCAATAAATATAATAATAATTCAAAAAAAAAAAAAGAAAAACCTAGGATAGCTCCAAACCATTAAGATGTGGATGTGAAATATCATCTCAACTCAGTGAGATGCCAGGGATCCTCATTCTGATAAAAGACTCTACCCAACGTCACTGGTTGAGCTGTAAGTCATCAAGTACCATGATTTGTTGTAAGTTGTGAACTTAAATAGGCAAATGGTGGTATGTTTTTTTTCCAAAAGCAATCCTTCCAGGAATAGTTAATACGTGTATGTGGGGAGGGGGGTGAGAGAGAGAGAGAAAGAGAGAAAGAGATTCCCTTCTTTATTGAATCACCATGTGTCATAGTTAAATGAGTACAGATGATAGATTTCTATCAGAGCCAAGCCCATAGCATCATGGCTGATGCTGGAACACATGTAGTTACTACCTCTTTGTGCAGACTCCGGCACAGAAGAAGGGAAATTCTTGCAAGCAGGAGACATTTGTGTATCCTCAGTTTATTTAAGTATTTTCTCCATTACTTGCAATTACTGATCTCCTTATACATAAAATAATCACCTATAATGACAGCCAGCCTTTCATTTCAATTTCAAAATAAAATCCACTGAGAATGTTTCAGAGTCTTTAGACAATCCTAGCTCAATCTGATTATTTTGTCTCGCTTGACAAGGTAAAAAAAGGAAAATAGAAAAGAAAGTCCCCTACTTTGACTAAACAGACCTATACATTTATTTATTTTGTGAACAAACTGTCTGTGAAGCCTACCAAAGTCTTGGTTTAAGAGACCACTAAAGAAAACAAAACACCAGTTTGCTAAATGCAAAGAGATTTGGTTTGAGCAAGACACAAAGAAAAGATATATATGTCTTAGGTAATAAAAAGGTGAAACAAGCAGAAAGGATGCCCTACATGGGAACTTATATTTCCAAATATCACTGAAATAATCAAAACAGAAGAATCAAGCATTAGAGAAAACTAAGCGCATTTGGTACTCAGTACGAAAGGTAGAAAATATGATTGCAAAGAATGGGGAGAATAGTACAGAATCAATTCTGAGGGAGGATAAAGGGGTTCCTCAATAGGTTTGTGTAAAAGGGTTCCCACAGTAGAACCGAATAAAAGTCTATTATTTACAGCATTCTAAACACAGAGAGACCTTGGTAGAGAATAGACAGTGTGTTATTGGAAATGTCTCTTCTCCCAAGAAGAATGATGCTGGGAGGCTGCTCCTACACAGACATGAATTCCAGGTGAATAGGTCCCATTGCGGAAAGCTGTATCCAAGCTCCGGGCTTGGAAATGGATCCTAAAGGAAGTTCCATTGAGTCTGTGGAGAAAATACGGCTCTCAGGACAAAACACAAGTTTAAGAGATATGACCAGTATCAAAAGGAGTTCCCGCAGGAGCAGGATTGAAAGACCTTTGCAGACTAGAAGCCACCCTTACCCAACCAGCATGGCCAAGTCAGCAAGTCAGGCTGACAACCTATGTACAAAGTGTCTGCGTGGTTTCTACTCCCTAAAAAAGTTTGTGAATATTATAGAAACATTAAAAATTGCAGGCATCTGAAAGGCGAAGAGAGCTCATTTCCACTCCATTCACAAGCTAATGAAGATGTCTTTTGAGCTTTACCTTTTGCCTCCGATGAGAAGTTGAAACCTTGACAGTCAACCCTTGCCAGATGATCAAGGATCCTCAGTCACCAA
The DNA here is from genome assembly GCA_003697995.1 of Taxidea taxus jeffersonii. Lineage (NCBI taxonomy): Eukaryota > Metazoa > Chordata > Mammalia > Carnivora > Mustelidae > Taxidea > Taxidea taxus. Next base: position 32,017 of record RCUC01138808.1, on the reverse strand, counting down.
CCAAACACATGCCTATTTTTGGAGGCAGCGATTTTGATCTCCCTGTTGTATTTCCAGAGACTTGGAAGCAGCCAAGAGAGCTCCTAGAGAAAGGTTTGAAGTGAGCTTAATAGCTCCTTACTGCAGAGTAGGTTTAGCATATGCCCTTCAAAAGTTAATGACCCTACTAATGTGTCATTAGCACACGGTGTCGGGCTCTTTGACTCTCTTTAGGCTCTCGAGATCCTCAGAGCTTGAGCAGAGGAGATAGTGAGGAGTGGCTTAGGAGAAAAACAAATGCACAGCACACTTCTGTTATTTGGGAACACTTTTCAGTATGTTATCATATGTAGGTATGTCTATTTTAAACAAGTTTTATTACTGGTTTTGAAATCTTGAGGAATCTTAAAAGGAAATTCTCTCTTGTTCCTTTATAAAGGGAGTTCACAAACACACACAAAGCTTCTAAAATGAGTGCATTGTCTATTGTAACAGCGACAGCTCTCAGAGAGGACTCCCCTGAAGAAGATCCTGAGATGCGAATTCTTTTTTTGTTTGTTTAAGATTTTATTTATTTATTTGACAGACAGAGGTCACAAGTAGGCAAAGAGGCAGGTAGAAGAGGGGTGGGGGAGGGGGAAGCAGACTCCCCACTGAGCAGAGAGCTAGATGCGGGGATCCTAGGACTCTGGGATCATGACCCCTGCTGAAGGCAGAGGCTTAACCCACTGAGCCACCCAGGCACCCCCTGAGATGCAAATTCTTAAGCAAGTGTTTTCTTTAAGAAAGTGTTCCCAGGGGGCGCCTGGGTGGCTCAGTGGGTTAAAGCCTCTGCCTTCAGCTCAGGTCATGATCCCAGGCTCCTGGGATGGAGCCCTGCATCGGGCTCTCTGCTCAGCAAGGAGCCTGCTTCCTCCTCTCTCTGCCTGCCTCTCTGCCTACTTGTGATCTCTGTCTGTCAAATAAATAAATAAAATCTTTAAAAAAAAAAAAAAGTGTTCCCAGGAAAAACTGAGAAGGACTTGGAGAAGCTGGAGAGGGAAAGAAAGGAAGCCCAGAAAAGGCATGGTCCCAGCAAACTCGTACAAAAGACAGCGGAAGCCTGGATTCGCGTGGGGCTCCAGAGCACAGGTTATGTCTCAGAATTATCTCAGCCTGGGGCAAGCATTCAGAGTGCCCCCAAACCAGGGGTAAAAATGTCCCTGATGGGGTCTAGGCAAAGTGCTAAGCACCGTCTTTTCTGGTGTATACCTTTAAAAAGATTGTGACATTAGGGAATGCAAACAAAGTTATCAAAAAGTGAAAGAAAGTGGCTGAGTAATATTCCACTGTGTATGTATATACACCATGTGTATGTATACACACACACACACACACACACACACACACATACACTTACACGACATCTTCCTTATCCACTCTTCTATCAGCATACACTTGAGTTGCTTCCATATCTTGGCTATTGTAAATAATGCTGCAATAAACATAGGGGTACATATATCTTTTTGAATTAGTGTTTTCATTTTCTTTGGGTCAATACCCAGCAGTGGAATTACTGGATCATATGGCATTTCTATTTTTTATTTTTTTAGAAACCTCCATACTGTTTTTCACAGTGACTGCACCAATTTACATTCCCACCAACAGCTCACAGGGTGGAATCTAAAAAACAAAACAAGCAAAGAAACAAAGTGGTTGCCATAGGAGAGGAGGTGGGAGGATGGGCAAAAGGGGTAATGGGAAATAGGAGGTACAGGCTTTCAGTTATGGAATGGATAAGTCATGGAGATGAAAGGCACAGCATAGGGAATATAGCCCATGATATTGTAGTTGCCTTGTATCATGACAGATGGTAACTACCCTAGTCGTAAGCATCGCATAACATATAGGCTTGTCCAATGACTGCGCCGTAGACCTAAAACTAATGTAATATTGCGTCAACTACATTTCAATGCAATTAAATACATGAATTAATTAATTAATTACTTTAAAAGTAGAAGAAAGTGGAAGAGGGAGAAAAACAATTAAATGTTCTTTCCAAAATTAGAACCAAAAAAAGGCACAGAGGACTGGCAGATTGTTCCTCTTTTTTTTTTTTTTTCTTGAGATTTTATTTATTTATTTGACAGAGACAGAGAGAAAGAGAGAGAAAACAAGAGTGGCAGGCAGAGGAGGGGGAGAAGTAGGCTCCCCGCTAAGCAGGGAGCCCGATGTGGGACTCAATCCCAGCTCCTGGGATCATGACCTGAGCCAAAAACAGACGCTTAACTGACGGAGCCACCCAGGAGCCTATTGGCACCTATTACTCTTTTATGAAATGTGGTAGTCAGCCTCCAAAATGGCCCCCAAATATCCTCCCTTCCTGGTTTTTATACTTCCGTGTGGCCCCCCACACACTGGATCCTGGTTGGTCTGTGTGGCCAATAGAATATGGCAGGAGTGATGGTATGTCACCTCCTCGAAGCTAGATTATAAGACATATTGGTTTTTGCTTCTCTCTCTTGGGCCACTTGCTCTGGGGGAAGCCAACTGCCATGTGAAGAAATCCCACAACCCTGGGAAAGGCAAGGATATGAAGCCTCAAGCTGACAGCCTTGTGGGTAAGCTACTAGAAGCAGATCCTCCAGCTACTGATAGGCTGCAGCCCCTATCAGCATTTTTTATTACAATCTCACAAGGAGATCCTGAGTCAGAACCACCCAGATAAGCGAGGCCTTCAGAAACTAAGAAAATAAATGTTTTCTGTTTTAAACCACAACATTTGGGAGTAACTTGTTACACAGCAATAGACAATGAACACATGAAGCATGTACTCAAAGCGTGTTCTGTGCCATTATGAGTGTTAGCAAACACTGGTACCCGAACAAAGTCAGATACCAAACTGAGAAGAATCCAGAACCAGGCCAGGGGGAAAAGGCAGGGGTTACCATGGATGTCAATGTCAACAAAACAGCTTCAGGGAGACTAGGAATATTTCCCATGCTGTTGAATGAACAGCTTCTTCCAATTTAGAATCAGTATCTCAAATGAGGAAAAAGAAGTTTCCATGTGGTTAAACAAAAAATGTAAAACAGCAATATTTTTTTTTAAGATTTTTATTTATTTATTTGTCAGAGAGAGAGGGAGAGAGCGAGAGCGAGCACAGGCAGACAGAGAGGCAGGCAGAGGCAGAGGGAGAAGCAGGCTCCCCGCCGAGCAAGGAGTCCGATGTGGGACTCGATCCCAGGACACTGGGACCATGACCCGAGCCGAAGGCAGCTGCCTAACCAACTGAGCCACGCAGGCGTCCCCAGCAATATTTTTTAAAGATTTTCATTATGATTAAAATATTTTTTAAAATGTCTACCTGACAAGAAACAATTATCCAGAAATGAATTCTTTCTCTTTCTTTTTTTCTTTTATTTCTTTCTTTTTCTTTTTCTTTCTCCTTATTTTTTTTTTTTTTTTAAGAAAGAGAGAGAGGGCACACACAGGGGTGGGGGAGTAGCAGAGGGACAGGGAGAGAGAGACTCAAAGAGGCTGCACACTCAGCACAGAGCCAATGAGAGGTTCAGTCTCATGACCCTGATATCATTACCTGAGCCAAAACCAAGAGTTTGATGCTTAACTGACTGAACCACCCAGGAACCCCTGAAAGCTAATTTTTGGAGAGCACTTTTGATTATTTATTTAATAACAATCCCCTACCCTTTTTTCAATGGTGGCAGAGCCCACATCCTGCTTTAAAGACTAAAATTATGTGATATTCTGTTCTCCAGCCTCCTTTGTAGCTTGGTCACAGCTGATGGGACCCAAAGGCAGTCTAAAGAGGGAATTTTGGGAAAGATTTTCCATAAAAAGAAAGACACATAGGACAAAATGCCCTTTCCTGCCCACCTTCAGAACTTATATGAGAATATTCTGCTTGGATTTGCAGTAATGGTCTTGTTATCATCAGGAGCAAGACAAAATGTTCACAGAGAAGCTGACTCTGTCCTCTTCCCCTCTTTTTTTCTCTCTCTTCCCTAGCTTCAAGGTAATCCAGTCAGACCTCTCACATGGTAGCCTAAGGTCCCATAGAGAATGTTCCAAGAGAATCAAACAGAAGAAGTAAGGCCTTTGCTAACCTAGCATCAGAGCTCACACAGTCTCACTTTCATCCTGTTCTATGCATCATGTAGTCACAAAGATGGGTGCTACACTCAAGGCAACATAGACTGGACTCTAGATGGGAAGAGTTTCATGTAACTGTTGGATGTGTTTTTAAACTGCCAAAAAAACTTCTAACTGCTTCCACTGAACCCAGTTTGGGTTTCACTGAAAACTCTAGAGAAATATAGTATCTCTGTTTTTCCCTCTGCAGGATGACTTTGGAGGGCATCCTTCACAAGACTCACACCATCTTTATTAGGAAAGCTGGTCTTCCCTCAGAGCCTTTATTAACATTTCCATTCTTGATAAGACTATTAAACTCCTCCAGAGCCCAACTGGACTCACCCTGGGTAACTCATTGCAGCTCACAGAATAGGGCTTCCCAGATGGTGACCCATAGACTTAGCCATCCCTCTAAGGCCAAGGTGGTTAATTGAAAAGGCAGAATATTTTCAAAACTAATAGGTTTGGCTCCGTTTAATAATGTGGTTTGTGTTTTTTTAACCTTATTTGCCAAGAAGCTAAAAATATATTGAATACCAGTTGTGGTGATTCTGTTGGATTTGGGTTCCGTCCTCCCAAAAGTAGATGCTGAAACAGAGAACTGGGTACAAGTGGCTCACTTACAATCCCAGGAAGCAGGACATGAAAGAGCAGGATATGAGATAAGGAAAGGAGTAAAGCTAACAGAAACTGTGGTAATGAAAGGGTTGTCACTGAGGGCAGCTGAAAAAGTCCAAGTGACGTCCCACTAAGGGTCAAGGAACTTGGGTCTTTGTCTACCATCTCCTGTCCCTCATCTAGTATAGCTCACTTCTGGGGGCACTTACTTCCCAACACGTCTGGGCTCCCGCAGCTCAAGGAACACAGAAAGCCACAGAAGACCTCCATGGTAGATTGAGGGAACATGGAAGGACATTGGCAGCTCATGGTATAAACATCTCTTTCCATCAGACTTTCCATTACATCAAATTCTTTTTTAGAAGTATGCAGAATTCACATTATTTTTCAAAAACAAGATTCATTCATTAGAGTTGGTCACATATTAATTTGGAGTATATGGAAGAAGTAAGCCTTGGATGTGTATCACTGAGGAGCCGCAGCACATGGTAGCTGATACGATCCAAGCTGATCAAAAGGCCGCAGGAGAGAAAAGTTCTCACCAATGGTAGACCCCTGGTGCTATTTGACTCATTAACCAGAAACTGATTATCCTGATCTCTTGTTTCTCCCCCTCCCCCCCACAGCTGCTGGCCTTTTCCCCTTTCAGGGCTCATTAGCACCCTTGACAAAGGAGCAATGGGTGAGATCAGATCCACAGGAGTCCTTTTTTTTAAACTGGATTCAGGCCAGAATGAAAAATAAAGTTGAAACTAGTAACAGATGATATATCTTTTTTTCTTTTTTTATGGTGGCAAAACACACATAACATAAACTTTACCACGTCAGCCATTTTTTAAAGTGTCCAGTTCAGTGGCATTAAGTACATTCACACTGTTGTGCAACCATCATCACCATCCACCTCCGGAACTTTTCCAAGAGACTCGGGAGTGTCTATGAAAGTTAGTTTTTTTGGGACGCCTGGGTGGCTCAGTTGGTTAAGCGGATGCCTTCGGCTCAGGTCATGATCCCAGCGTCCTGGGATCGAGCCCCACATCAGGCTCCTTGCTCGGCAGGGAGCCTGCTTCTCCCTCTGCCTCTGCCTGCCTCTCTGTCTGCCTGTGCTCTCTCTCTCTCTCTCTCTAACTAATATATAAATAAAATCTTTAAAAAAAAAAGTTAGTTTTTTTCTTTTATTTTATTCTTTTGTTATTTTTATTATTTCTTTTATTCACCCACCTTTTCATTGTGTCTGTATTACCCATTTATTCAGATATTCAAGAGTTGGTTGGGTTAAGCAAAATGTCACTTCTGGAGAGGTAAAAATAAGTCTATTATTTTTTATATTTTTATATCAAATATTATAAAGCAAGGATGTTTTATCTGATAGGTATTGCTATATAACAAACCATCCCAAAATATAATGGCTTGAAACAACCATTATGTATTTAATCACTGTCCTAAGGAATGTTGGTCTGGGCTGGGCTTAGCTGGGTGATTCTGCCTATTTGGACTAGACGCAGTTGATGTTGGCTGGGCATGCTCTTGTGGCTGCTTTCAGTTGCCAGGTCTGCTAAGGTCTGGCTGGTGTAAGATGGCTCAGCTGGAATGGCTCTTCTCAGCTCCATGTGTGCTCTCAAACTCCAGCAGGCTTATTCAACACAGCAGCTCAGCAGGACCTCAAGGGCAGTAAGAGGGCTAGTGCTCAAGTGCTCTTCTTGTCTCTGCTTACATCACAATTGTTCCTGTCCATCAGCCAGAATGAGCTGCATGACCAAGCCTAGAGTCAGTATGATAAAAACTATCAAAAGACATGTAATGGGGAGGCATAAACAAATTGGGGCCATTACTGTGATGAATCCACTGCAGGTGTTATCCTTTCTGGGACCATAATTCCATAAGAAAATAACTTTTTGTCTGAGATCACCTTAGTTTACATTAAAGTATTCCAGCCCCATTCTGATGCCCAGACAAGCGTTCTCAAGAGCTGAATTTCCACAGTTGATATAAATAAGCCAGAGCCATTTGACCCCTGCTGACACCATCTTTGTGACCCAAAAATTCACTGACTCTAAACCATATTATTTCTCTGACCCAAGTAGGTAGAGATCTGATTGGCCATCATGGTTAGTGTTACCTCTTCTGACGGTCATCTTGCATCATATCTTCTTATGAAAAAAAGCAGAGAGTTGGAAGAGTTTTGTACCATGGACAAGAAATAACAACAGGAGAAAGAAGAATGTGTACAGAGTTGGATTCCCCTTTCTAAACATGTGTTCCCAACTCCAATCCATGCCATGTTTTCACCAGCAAAGTGGGGCCTGTTTTGGTTCAAGGATCTTCCTTGCTTAAAATGTTCTCAAAATAAAAAAGTAAAGTTACTCCATTTCTCAGATCAGAATTTGATGAAATGGAAAATCTGACTCAAGTTTTTAATATCTGGATCAAGAATCTGTCATAAATTGGGAAACCTATAAACTCAGATTAAAGGCATTAAATATATTTTCCTTTTCATTATTAATACTTTTTAAAAATTAATACTTGCTCTTGGTGGTAAATTGCCTGTCCTCCTTACCCCAGACCTCTAGCCCCCAGTCACTGCCCAAGGTGCATACCTTATTACTAGTTTCCTATGTATTATATGCTTCTACTAGCAAATGTATGTTTATCTGTATGTATTACACATACATAGTAGATTGAACCATATGAAATTTCCACTGTTGACACATTTTTGACCTACAAAAACAGGATTGTCCTATCATGCAATCTAATATATCTTTTTTAATGTAGATAAAAGCATAAAAATGTAGTGGTCTGCATCTATGTGTTTTTACTTACCTAAATGTCTTGGAGACCTTTCTATAACAGTGCAAAAGGCTTGATGTTCTTCTTTTCCATGACTACATAGGTATGACTGTAATTTATTTAACAATTCCCTCTCTGATGCACACTTAAGCCTGTTTCCAGTTTTTATTATTACAAATACTGGCAGAGTGTCCCACTCAGCATTTGAATCTGGGCATCTGCAGGAAGACAGACGGGGATATGCAAGGACAGTCTGATGTTTTCCTGTCTCATGGTCTTCTGGCTCCTTGCACACTGGCTCAAGCCATGATGGGCTCCTTAGTCACTGGCTCCTGTGTCACAAGACTGGTTGACTGATACTTATAAGGGGTGCTAGAAACACCAACCAAAATCTTTGTTCTTCCCACTCCCTAGAGCTCTTAAATTGTTCTGATTCATAAAATCAGAAGAAAGTGAATGCCCAACAAGCTCTTACCTCTGTGGGCAGGAGTGTCTTGTCTGGAAGCCCTTCAGTGTGAAGAGATACTAGTTTCCCAGATCTGATTTCAGTTCTTGACTCTGCTGCTCAGTAGTTGTGTGCTCTCGGGGGACTGATTTACCCTCTCCAAACCTCAGGTTCCCTACCTGCAAAATGGTATACCTATTCCATAGTGTTCTGATGAGAATTAAATGAAATGATGTACCTGTCACATAGTAGGCACTCAACAAATCAGCCATTTCCTCCTTAAACCAGGTTTCCACAGCCAAAACATGAGTGTTTTCCTAAAAAACGTAGGCCAGTGGTTTTTTTAAGGAAATATGAAAAAGTCTTCTGCAAGCCCACCTTGCTGGCTGGCATGCAGAAGGCAGTATTTGTCTTCTGCTGGAATTATCAGTGGATTGTGATCCCTAATCCCTGAATTCGGATGCCATCTTGGGCACAGAGAGGTTGGTTTGAAAGGTCTTACTCCTAAAAAGCTAAAAGTTTAGCAGGAAAGAGAACATATTCCCATGATCCTTCCAACTCCAGATGCTCTTTCTCATATCCTAGCCTCTAGCTCAGTCCCATGATCTGTTGACATGTAAATTTTCCACCATCTAGACTGAGTCATCTTGTGACCACTCCATGAAGAGCAGAGGAGAAAAGCAGATCAGGGATGGAAAAGAGTCAAAGGGCCCAACGTTATACTTTTATTTGTTAATTTTAGGGTGATGTTTTTAGAACTTTTAAGCACATACTCATTTTTGAGTGATCCATAAAAGCACAAAGGAAAAAAAGCAAAACTTTTCTGTCTAGAAATCATAGTTTTCAACATTTGATGAACACATCTCTCCACACACTTACACAGCTAAGATGTTCAAAACATAGATAGGTGGTCTCATTTGGGAGGAAAAGATTATACTTAATATCCTATCTGTTTACTTGTTTATTTTTTGTTTTCCAACCTTTCTACCCCAAATCCTACACTGGAGAAGTCCATGAGGGTGGGAACTTTTATGATCTTGTCTCTTGCAGGGAATCCTCAAAGTCTAGTACAGGTGTGACACATAGTAGACTCTCAAAACATGTGTTAAATGTTGAAATATTTCTAATCAGATGTCTTTATAATTTTTTCTTTCATCTTGGAGTTCAACAGCTTCTCCAGGATATAACTTAGGATCATTGTACATCATTTTTTTTTTCTGAAGCATTTTGTTTTTTCAACGTTTCCTTATTTTAGCAAAGTTTTCTTCTATTACATTCTTGAGTGTGTTACTCCATTTCCCTGTTTTCTTCTTCAGAACCAGTAATTGTGGTTACATGGTTCTCCTCTACTTCCCATATCCATCATCTTCTTTGTAGTCATTATTTTATAACAGACTTTTCCATTTCATTTGGTGCAATGATCTCAAGCCTACAAACCATCTCTAATTTTCTTCTTTATTTTCCAGTACTTGTTTCCTGTACCTTTAATTTCTTTACCCTTAAGGTATATCTTCCCCCAGGTCTGTGTTCCTGGACCAGTGTTGCTCACAGCAAGCTCTTTAGGGTGCATGACATCTGGGTTGTGATCAGGTTCTGACTGTCCATTCCTCACCACTTCCCTAGTCTCCTCTCTGGGATTTGTATTGTTTTGTTTTGTTTTTTGAGTGAAAACCTTGGTCACAGGAAACAGAAACAGACTACTGGCATAAAAATTCCTTTCTTAGTGTACTTCCATCCCTGACCTCACTAAAAGCAATGGGTATCTCTTCATAGAGATAAGAGCATTCCCTTCCACTCCCCTCACTGCCCATGAAACTGGATCTCAACTCTCTAAGGATCCTTGGATGTGTTCTTCTTGATGTTGACAAATACTTTTGAAGAAATACACATCCTTATCAGAGTCTGAGACAGCGTGTGTCAGCTGTTGGCTTACTCCCTCATCTTAGCCTAGATTTCTTGGCATTTGCCAACGATGATTTATACTCTTTGGTGTGAAACTCTTACAGATTCTTACTTCATTGACGATGGATCATATTCCCTCTATCCTTTGTCCCTTTTGCTAATTTAGATGGAGTTCAGACTCAGGTTAAAACGAAGATGCCACCATTTTTACACCACTACTAGCTTGGTCAGAGGGGTCAGACTTGGACCAGGTGAAAGAGCAGCAACTGGAAATTATGGGTTTGATGCCAGTTGAATGCCTGTGATGCTCTCACTTCTCAAGTCCACCCTCCCCAGCCATCCATCTCTGTGGTGAAGATGCTGCTTAATGCATACACCACATGCCTCACTAATGATGCTTTCCACAGACGTGCTGCATTCTCCTCTCTGTTATGATAAGTGCTGTGTGGCCCTCAATGCCTGGACAACACATTCATTAATATTTATGTTTCCTGAGAGTGATGGGGTGTGCCAGTGATTTGCAGACATGAGCAGGTGCCCCTAATGGAAGAATAAGTAGGAGCCCTCTCTCGGGGAATAGCAGCTTTCAGTCTTCCTGTCATGAAAAAGAAGAATTTGGGTTGGTAATGGAAATATCCACAGCCTTCATGGAGTAATCTCCAACTATCCAACTGGCTGACTTGGACTACAGTTGTGAGGAAGGTTGGAGAAAAGGTGGAGAGGTAGCTGATATCCCCAGGTAGAGATTTTCTTCCTTAGCCAGAAGCTTCCTTATTACTGTAAAGCCAGAGACAGAAGTTATTTCAGTGGCAAGTTGCACATATCCCAGTTTGTCTCCTTGCACACCCAGATTCTGATTCTCTGTCCCTGACATGTTGTTTCTTACTCATAAACTTTTCTTCAATGCATAAAACCTTAGTGAAATATTATTAGTCCTTCTCCATGTTGGCTATAAAATGCCCTATCTACTTCAATCTTTGATTTAGTTATCAAGTTATGATAATAGAAATAAACAACCAATCCCATGGGGTGGGGGTCAGGGTACTGTCAATTTCTGACTGGTGAAATTTCCTGTGATTCAAAAATATCAGCTTAGGGCACCTTCTATTCAATAAAAAGACAGTAATAAAATGTTCATATTTTATTTTATATTAGCTTTAAATATCTGGCTATGTCCAATTCACTAAATTCTGCTGACCACATACAATGATTCCCCTATGCACACATTTAGAGTGTATCATTTCTGCAAACTGAACTCATGTGAATAAAGTAGAAAAAATTATCACAGGGGTCCAAGCTGGTATGACTTACGGTTTCCCAAGGCCTTTGTTCAAACAAGGGTGTTGATTGGTTTGCCTGATGTGGTTATTTGAAAATATGTCTACAAATTTTTTGACTCTCATCCCATCAAAAAGGTAGGGCTTTTAATTCCCCTCTTATGGAATATGAACTGGCCTTTATGACTGACTTGTAATGGATAAAATGCAGCAGAAGTGTTTCTGAGTTACCTCTGAGCAAGGTCTTTAGAGGGACAAATTCCACTTGGCTGATTCCACCCTCAGAATTCAGACACTTTATTGTGAGAAAGCCCTGGCATGCTGAGAGGCCACATGGAGGTGTTCTAGCTGACAGCCCCAGCTGAGGTCCAGCCAACAACCAGCATCAACCATCAGACAGATAAGTGAAGAGACATTGGTGAATCCAGCCCCACCCTTCAAGCTGCCCAATTAAGACCATGTAGAGCATGGATAAGCAACCCCTGTTATATTAGTGTGTTAGAGTAGTCATAACAAAGTGCCACAGACTGGGTTTAAACAACAGAGTTTTGTATTCTCACGGTTCTGGAGGTCAGAGATCAAGGTGTTGGTAGGGTTGGTTCTTTCTGAGGGCTGGAAAGAAGGGTCTGTACCAGGACTCTCTACTTGACTTGAGTTCATATTGTCTCCCCTCCTACATCTGCATCAAAATTTCCTCTTCTTATAAGGACACCTGTCACACTGGATAAGGGTCCACCTTAATGACCTTGTTTTAACTTAATCACCTCTGTAAAGACCCTATCCAAATAGAGTCATATTCTGAGGTATTGGGGTAAGGACCTCAATATGAATTTATTTAGGAGAATACTATTCTGCCTCTTACACCTGCCAAGCCTGTTCAAACTGTAGGCTCATGAGCAAAATGAGTGCTGTCATTGTTTTTAAGCCACTAAGCCTTGGCATGGTTTATTATGCAACAGAAGATAACCAGCATACCTAAGATTGATGAATGACTTGGTTCCTGGTGACTAGAAGAATTTGTTCTGCAAATGCTCTTCGGCAGCAGGACCACACCATTGGCGATGGTGCTCACAGAGCCAAGACCATACCATAGGCAAACACCTGGAAGACAGTTTCAGGGACCGTATATTCAGTGCTACCTGTTTCTCTGTTCTAACTTTTCTCTTTGATTGCAAAGCCAGTGAGGCTATCTCCCTCCAGTCAAAGAGATGAAGAGGGTAAATGTAAGCAACAGCATGGAGTAGCAGAGGGATGCTGTCAAATAAAAATCTAAGGCCAGACATGGAAAAGTGTTGGGCCTCATGGAGTTGACTTTGAAACCCATTCTAGATGCAAGGAGGCATGGGGCTTTTAGCAGAGGTGAAATAGTGCTAGCAACAGACTTTCCTGAGCACCCAATCTGGTTCAAACCCTGGTTCCACCAGTCACGAGCTTTAATATCCTGGAAGTTTCCTTAATCTCTCCCTGTTTCTGCTTCCTAGTCTGTTAGAAAGGATGATCTAAGGTCCTTCATACAATAGGCTAACCATTTTTACGTTCATTAGAGAGCTTGCCATGAATGAGTTCCACTTCTGACTGTTCTGTCTCCAACAGGTTTCCTTTGGAGACTCATCATTGGCTACTTCCTATTACCTCAGGCTGCACAACTAATGTATTCATTTATTCAACAAATGTCTATTGAGAACCTACTGCGTGCTAGGCACTGAGGGTACAGTATCGGATCAATAGGACAAATAACCCTGATCTCATTGACCTCGATTCTTCCTTGTTCTTTACATCTCAAGTTCTATCTTGTGATCTTCCAGGTCATTCATGGGCTCATTCTCCTGCTTCTTAGCTCAGATCCTTGAAAAAGACACTCAGATTGGCCCAGCATGTCTTTTGAATTCAAGCCACAAACTGTTTCTAGCCAGCATTCTGATTGGTTGCCTCAGATCAGGTGGCCATCCTGATCCAACCAACTGTATTCTAAAGCAGGAGATGGGCATGAGGTCCAGAACACTGCCTCACAGTGATGGTGGGGCAATAGCTATGATGGGCAACTCAGGAAGAAATCCTTAGAGTAAGCAGTACATTAGTGTGGGAAAGACCACCTTGGACCCTGGTCAGAGCTTATAGCACCTCTGTGAGATCTTTAGTCCATTTCAAACAACACAGGAGGAGGTGCATGACCTGCAGATGTCGTGCAGAGCCTACTAGCTCCAGAATCAGGCTTGAAGCCAGGCCTTTGGAGGAGTGTCTTGGCACTGAGTGATTTCAGTCTACCTTGAGTAGCAGAAACAGTGCTTCTTCCATTTCCTCTCAGCACTCACCATTCCCCTGCAAATTAGCAACCTCAGAGGGGGCTTGCCCTAGCCAAAGCAGTGTACATGGCCCCTCAACCAAAGACAAACAAGAGTTGGTGCATACATACTCTGGCTCCCCTGCCCCATAGGTAAGACAACTCTGAAACATGTTCCACATCACCTCCCAGTGGTCCAGCAGGATTGAGCCACAGTTGCCCACACCTGCAACTTGCTTATTAATGCAAACATGTTAGTCTCATTTCTGTTCTCTGCCTGCACTTTCTGGAGTCACTCTCCAAATAAACTACCTGCACTCAAAGCCTCCGGTCTATTTCTGCAGAACTGAAAATGAAAACACCTTGCAAGAAAAACAAATGGTGAGGCCATGTGGATAAAAGAGAAGCAAGAAATCAAGGCATAAGCAGAGGCCTGGATAGATAGACACAGAGATAAAGACCACCCGTGCTGTATTAAACCATCAGTGGCAAGGGTAGTACACCTGGTCTGGAGCTGCAGAGAAAGCAGGCTGCAGATGGAGAGGTGTAACTGTCACAAGAGGGGCTACTTGTAAACTGGGTGTCCCGGTTCCATTCTTTTTTTTTTTTTTAAGATTTTATTTATTTGTTAGAGAGAGAGAGCAAGCACAGGCAGAGGCAGAGGGAGAAGCAGGCTCCCTGCCAAGCAAGGAGCCCGATGTGGGACTCCATCCCAGGACGCTGGGATCATGACCTGAGCCGAAGGCAGCTGCTTAACCAACTGAGCCACCCAGGTGTCCCCCGGTTCCATTCTTAAAATGTTCCATTCTTCCATTTGTAATCTCATTCATTCCTGAATCATTAATCATGATTTATATGACATTGACTTTTCAGAAATCTTGACTACCTCTTTAACAAGAGATTAATAAAGAGTGGGACTTCAGGTGTCAAGTTTTTATGAGCAAAAGTGTCCAAGGCCATCTCCAGATGGGTATTCTTGGCTGCATTCACCATGCTCTCCAGAGACTGAAAAGCAATTGTTTAGCTGGGCAGAGAGAGCCAAACTGAATTAAATTGACCTGCATGATACAGAAAGTAGCACTGAGCACATTTAAGTAAGGGGCTTTGAAAGAAATCTGTTTTATTGTAACTGAGTGCTGAAATTATTTTAAGGAAGTGATTATCCATCTAATAATTTAAAATGCACAAATGAAGTCAGCATTTAAAATTAAGACGGACTGGAAGAACAGCATACTTGGTCCCTCTTTACTTCTTCGTTTGCTTGTTTTTTTTAATTTTCACAAACATGAATTTGACAGCTTTCAAAAGCCAGTCTTATGCCTACATCCTGAAAAGAAAGAAGACATTTCCACTTGCAGTAGAATACCAGCAGCCGCACTTAATCCAGATACACATACATCTAAAAGGAACTTTGTTCCAAATATAATTATTACTCTGCAGGAAAATCTGATGCGATACATCTGATTTGGAGTTTTAAGCCTGGCTTTAATTTCACATAACTTTATTAGAACCCCTAGAGATGAGAGAGGACACAGTAGGGGAAGGTAGTTTTCATGACAAGCAAAACCAGGGCATGTGGAAATTCTTTCAACGAAGGCTTCTGGCTAGAGTTATTAACTTCGATATAGAGTTAGAGTCCTTCTACCACTCAGGCAGTAGATAAACAAACATGTGTTTTAAAACCCTCTGCAGCCTGCACATACTGCCCTCAATGCACACGTGTGACTCTTAGAGCACCATGGTCGTGATCAGGGCAAAGCCAAACCCTCCCGTGGAAAGGGTTTCTCTCATCAGCTTCTCTCAAAGTCGGTGTTTGCTGGAAAGGCAGCAATTTCTTTCCTCTTCAAAAGGACCTTCATGTACTAACTCACTCCCACCCACTGTGCATGTAAATTATTCATCAGTGATATGGCCTCTATTTCTGACTTTGATCTCTTTCTTCTCCGGAATGCCACAAGGAGCATGAGAAGGCCAGTGAGTTATCAGAAGACCTTTGATCTCCTACTCACAAATGACATTTTGTGGGGGAACATCCGGGCCTTCCCCCACAGCTACAGAGTGGCTCAAAAGGAAACAGAGTTTGGGGGTTCTGAGGTGTCCACTCCCTAACATACAACACAAAATGGGATGGGGAGAGAAATGGGCATACTTCTTACCGAACCAGCCCCTGCTCACACAGTAATTTTTTTTTAAGATTTTTTTATTTTATGTATTTGACAGAGAAAGATCACAACTATGTGGAGAGGCAGGCAGAGAGAGGAAGGGAAGCAGGCTCTCCGCTGAGCAGAGAGGCCCGATGCAGGGCTCGATCCCAAGACCCTGAGATCATGACCTGAGCCGAAAGCAGAGGCTTTAACCCACTGAGCCACCCAGGCGCCCCTGCTCACATAGTAATTAACAGGTGCAACTACTTTCCCAACAGGCAGGGCAGTGTGATGGTGGTTCACAGGTATAACTGTCCAGAACTCATTTCAAAGGAATTACACAATCGGAGTCACAAGCTATGAAACTTTAGATTAAATAAAAATCACTGGGGGAGAAAACCATGATGAATGGGCAGATACCCCCAAATTTTTTTCTACAATATTTCCCTTGTAAAATGGAGTAAAAATATCAGGCACAGAGAATTCTGGAAGGAAAGAACAGGGAAAGATCTGTGTTTCTCACCGCTCGGAAATGATCTCTCCCTGCAGTTTGTCATCTAACTATGAGTAACTGGCCATTGTGGCTGGCATTGAATCTTCAGAGTGCTCACAGTTTAAAGACCAAGGACAGCGGACTCCCTTTCATAATGGCAGTGTAAACCATTTTGCATTAAGTAGGAATAATAACCTTTTTAAAAAGAATGTGTCAAAATAATTACATTTCTTGTTGCTTTCCTTTCTTCCACATCACATGAGCAAGCACATCAGCCTCACTTGAATGGATAAAAGGAGGACTTTCGGGGGGTTGGGGGGAGCTGCTCTCAAGGGAAACGAGCCCACCAGTAAGGAACTGTTCATTCTGTCATGGCTGACTGGGATTCTAGACTCATCCTGGGCTGATTCCCCCCAATGTTTGGGATTTGCTTGTGCCTCTTCTTTCTGGTTGACTAGGGAGCCATACTGGCAGGAATATTAACCCTAGAAATGTCCTCTTTGATGTCTGAGTCGTGGTGCATTCCTTCGAATTTCCTCTACTCATTTCTTTTTCTTTTTATTTAACCGAAGGTGGCATCCTCTGAAATGTTAATTCTTTAATGGGGAAGCCTCCTTTAAAAAGGGATCTGGCAGTAGCTCTGATGTAAGTTTCATCATTATATGAAGAAGTCCTTTCAAATGCATTTGAAATCCAGTTTTAGAATTTCAAAATAAAGCTCGTTAATGTTTTTCAATGGTACATTAAAAATTCAACAGCATTGTCCTCAGTATGGTCTGTTTTGATGCAGGTTACCTGGTTGGCTTAGTTTAAAATTGATATCATGAGTGGCTAGAAATGCATTTCATCAAATGTTGATATCTAATGAGATATCTAGGGGACAGATCATTTTTTATATCTTGAATGGCCTGATGTAAAAATCACCTCATCTCTATAAAGCAGAGGGAGCCATTTTAATTTGGTAAAGTGGGAACAGATTATTGGAATCTTTTCATGTTTCCTGATAATATGTCAAAAATAAATAGCCTTGATGTTCCAAAAAGCAAAAGTCCCTGAGCTGAGAACAACTCACACACATGCACTTCTCTCTCTCTCTCTCTCTTTCTCACATACACACACGTGCTCTCAGATACACCTTCAGCTTCTCTCTTGCAGCTTCCAGTTGTGGGAGGAGAGAAGTCCCCAGAACGTGAGCAAACTATACGTGGTGAGTTTGACATGCATTAGTGATTGTTGTGCTTCCCTTCTCCTGGCCGCTGCAGTCCCTGATTATGAGAAGGTTCCACCTAGTCATGAGTAGAGATGTCTCCAAGATGTGTGGTGCTCCCACGGCTCCAGCCCGGCCCTCATCCCTCTGCCCCTCCACCCCACCCCACCCCCGCCAACACCCCTCCCCCAACCTAATCATATATAGTCAGGGCCAGTGTTTCTAAATTTGCTTGAAAGCTCTGATTGATGGGATCAGGCAATTAAGACAGGTTACTAAATAGCTAAGTGCTTGCTTAGGTCCTTGAATTATGTGCAGATGTTGGTCCCCCAAATCAGAGAAATACCACGGTCCTCAATCCCCTACCCCTCCCAGTCTCAAAAACTGGCTCCAAGAGCCACCTTCGGTAATACGACCACATCTGAGCTTTCCTCGGGTCTGCCCTCTATGGGGTGGGGGTAGGGAATAAGGGAGGGGAAGGGAGAGCCGCCAAATGAGCATGACTGCTGCCGTTTTGGCAAGGCTGCCACAGAGTGACAGGCCTCTGGGTCCCCCCACCCGGGCCGCTTCGGAAGCACAGCCGCCCCAGCGTAGGCAGAGCTTTGTGCTGGGACCTCCTGGGAGGAGGCTGCAAACCTTCAGATCCCAGCGCGGATCCGCCAGCTTCCCTCTGCCCGAAAACTTCTCCTAATTAAGCCAGTCCATCTAATTACGGGGCGTTCCATCAAATATTTCTCCAGATGCTTCCGATGCAGCCTGTGGGCGCTGGTCAAAGCTGGCGAGGCTTGTGATCAGGGATGCTGGCCCTGCGGCGCGAGCGCACGGTCCCCTCTCGCCTGGACGCGCGGGGCTCCAAGTGCCGCGCAATCCGCCCTCGCTCATTTGCTCTGTCGCCTGGCGAAAGCACAGAGCGTAATTGCTAAAGTTAAGAAAACATTCCTGTAATTAGCCAGGCAACTCTAAGCACAAGAAATGGAAATTAGTCACAGTATCATAAATGAGTTTGTGCATACATTACATTCCAGCATGGCCCTGGGGGCCCAATGTTTGCAGCATTTGGCCAACAACCCCTGTATCGCAATAAAGCGTTCCTCCCTAGTGGGTGTGTGGCGCAGGGAAAGGAGTTTTGCTTGAATTACAGATTTTTTAATTCTTTTGTAGACGGCAGCCAGAATAAAGTCAGTATTCCAGCTGGTGAAAGGAAGACAAGTAAACAGTGAGTGATTTTCCCATTGATTTTATTTTTCTTTGCTGGTATCTGTTAACCTAGGGCTATCAAGGTGCCTCCAAACGGGTGGGCTTATCAACTGCATTGTTTCACTCATTAGGAGCAGTAGTTATAAACTCTTTAAATAACCCTGATTCTGAACTATTTTCGAAGTCACTCCTCTTCCCAGCAAAGGCCAGGAAATTGGACTCAGGCGCACACAACATAGCATTTGCATCAAAATAACACGGCGGGCAGCAGCAAGCCACAATCACATCACTCAGAAGGAAGGAATAGAATACAAATTAAAGGAAGAATGTAAATTTTTTGCCATTAAGCTTCAATGACCATTTGAAATGGTGCAAGGCACAAAGGTTCTTGATGAGCGTCATCTAGTTTGATTATTCATACTTGTGTTTCTGCTTGAATTAAAGCAGGAGTGCGAGAGCCTGTTATGGGAAAATATTTGAATTGATAGTGAACTCTCACCTTGCCGTGCATCCATTTACTTTTCAAATGAATACCAGATAAGTTAGTGCATTTTCTAATCGGCCTGTTTGCCAGTGAGTGCTGTCATTACATACCAATTTCTTTCAGAAGTGCTTGCTAAGAAACATTAACTACTTACAAATAAGGAGCTGTCTGTCACGGGCTGCAGTCTTAGCTTGCGGGCATTTCTGCTAGGGCAGTGGAGGGAGTTCCCCCTGGCTGTCATGGCTTCCGCCTTTTTCCTGTTTCCCAAGTGAGTCCTTAAGTGTTGGCAGGGCTCTTGCCACGTGCTGTCCTTATAGAACCAGGTGGAGTCCTGCCTGAGGCAGAGCCAAACTGACTGACTGTGGAGTAGTTATGTCGCTGTATGCAGGTGGCCGGGGTCTACCCAGCCTGGGGATCCTAATTGCGGAGGCTGGGCAGCCAGAATAGATTCTGACCCAGACTTCACAGTCAAAGCTGGCTGAGGACACCATCAGAATATCACCCCTTTCTGGACACAGGCTCCGTCGCTGGCGTGTGACTCAATTCAACAAAGAAACTAAATGAAAAAGGTAGATTCGGAGAGTTGCATGTGGGAGGGAAGGGGGGGTGGTGTCTCATTTAAAAACCATATGCTCCAATTTTGGACAAGGGCAAATGAGCAGAAATGGTTCTTCCCATGGTGAGGAAGGTGTCGAAACACTGCTCTGCTTCAAGGAAACTTAAAAAAATAACTTAAAAATATTTTTTAATTAATGAAAATTAATCAAGGTCAAGTAAAAGATCATTATTACTCAGTCTGCTTTTGGCATCATAAAGAGTTTTTTTAGGTTACTTTCCTGTTGAATATTGCTGGCCACACAATTGTTGAAATTTGTCAATTATTTTTTGATCAAAACTTTTAGGGCATGCCTGAGTGGCTCAGTTGGTTAAGCGTCCAGCTCTTGATTTAGGCCCAGGTCATGACCTCAGGGTCATGAGATAGAGCCCCATGTCGGGCTCAACATGCTTAAGATTCTCTCTCTCCCTCTGTCCCTACCCCACCTCCTGGGCGTACTCTCTCTTTCTGTGTCTCTCTCTAAAAACAATAACAACAGCAACAACAACAATGTAATCACAGGTTAAATATAGGTGTACCCAAATGAGCAAAGCAATGTGCACAAGTGCCGAGTGACCTTGCCTTCAGATGACTTTGTTGTGTAGACTCTGGTTTGTTCATTGACAGAACAAGATGCACACTGATTTGCCCCAGCGATGAGCAAAGCAGAGAAAATGTGAACACTTCACATGTTCACAAGGTAAAGAGAAAAAGGAAATGCTTTGCAAATTATCCTCTTCAATGGAAAACAGGGGGACCTAATTCCAGGTGAGAAAAGGGTTCTTATCAGACTGGCATCAACTGTTAACCCATGCTTTTATTTTTTTAAGATTTTTTAAAATTATTTATTTGAGAGAGAGAACTAGAGAGCATGAGCAGGAGGAGGGGCAGAGGGAGATGCAGACTTGCCGCTGAGCAGGGAGTCCCAAAACGAGCCTCAATCCCAGGACCCTGGGATCATGACGTGAGCAGAAGGCAGATGTTTAACCGACTGAGCCACCCACGTGCCCCTGTTACCCTTATTTCTAAAATAATAAAAAATAAAATACTGTAATCTTCAAATTAGTTAATCCCATAACTGATTTAAAAGTCCAATGAAAATGTGGGGAAAGGGGCTATCGAATGTGTCATGATCAACTATGTTAAGGAAGGTTATAAAGCCCTTATGAAGATAGGGATTTATTCTGACCAGATGTGCCCACACACACACACGGTGCTCACAGGAGAGTACTGAGAAACATATTCTAAGGTTTGAGCTAATTATTACCCTTTTTAGAAATGTATAAACACTCATGTATCTAGAGAGGCCATAACGTCCAAAGCCATTTTTAAAAATCTATTTTTAACATTTATTTCACCTGCATTTAGGTCTCAAAATCCTGACGACCTATTTATGGATTTACAATTTTTAAATAGCACTTATATTTCAAGGCTTCAAATAAATAATTTTTTACAAAGGGATGTAGCCATTTCCCTTTTTTCTACGTCTTTGAAAAGCTGTTAAGTCTTCTGAGACATTGAGTATAAACACAAGCACCCATAAAATATGACTGAGCAAATATGATAGTAAATTGCCACAGATTCTTTTTCTCCCTACAACCCACACCCTCATTTTGGTAGTACCCTCTGGACATGAGGTAGTCCATTGCTTTAATTCATTTGTTTTGGCCAGTGAACACAAATCAATGCAACACAAACAAATTTTAAAAGCATTAAACACATACACTCTTGGTATACTTGAAAGTCACCATGTGAACAAGCCTGAGCTATCCTGCTAGAAGATAAAACACACGGGGAGAAAAGATCCAACAACCTGCCAACTTCTACCACCCCTCTATAGGACAGTCCACAGACATATGCAAGAGCCCAATAGGGATCAGCCAAGCCAGCCCAGCCCAGGAGAGCCACCCACCAATCAACATAATCACAAGCTAAACTTGTACTCAAGGTGCTTTATGTGCAGAGTATGTGACCAAGGCCCATTCTCATTTAAACTCTCTTTTGTGGGGCACCTGGGTAGCTCAGTGGGTTAAAGCCTCTGCCTTCAGCTCAGGTCATGATCCCAGGGTCCTGAGATAGAGCCCTGGGTCGGGCTCCCTGCTGAGCAGGGAGCCTGCTTCTTCCTCTCTCTCTGCCTGCTTCTCTGCCTACTTGTGATCTCTGTCTGTCAAATAAATAAATAAAATCTTTAAAAAAAATAAAATAAAAAATAAACTCTCTTTTGTTATTGAGCCATTAAAATATTGCTTTTGTTCGTGAACCATCAAAGTTGTAGTAAAACTGTACCCTGAGTACAGTTGTAGGTTCCTCTGAGTCCTGATGGCATATTTATAACTCTCTTGGTGTTTCCAATTTTTACTAACTACACCAAATCATCTGTCAAATCTGGTCCTTCACCAGACAGGCAAATCACACTTTTCAATATTTTGAAGACTGAATGAGAGTATGAGGGTGTAGCAGCTGCTATCAGTGCTCTCTGCCCATGTCCCCTACAAGTCCTTGTCATTTTCATGCAAACCTTCCCCATGTGCACTCCCAACAGCCTGTATCTGCATCTCTTTGTTGGAGGACAGCCTTGAACTGCTAGAGCCCACTTTGCTTGAAAGCATAGAGAACTGGAAGTCTGGCAGGTTACATGCCATCGCATCCCATTTCTGTCACTTCCAACCAACATATCTCTGGCTGACTGACACCTCTGGATTCCAGGCTTCTCATCACCCATTGTCCTGTGTGAAATCCAGTGGCTGAACCTACCTCTGAGAGCCATACTCTGGCTGATTCTTCTTGGTCATATTTTGGGTACAAATGCAGTATTTCCTCTCTGGGGATCGTAAAGTCTGTTCTTTGTTTCTTCATGGAGTGTGATGCTGAGAAGAACAAAAACAGGTATTTCACTGTTTTGCTATGGCAAATAGCTTCAGCCTCCTTCCTAACCAAAATTCTTATTTTATTAAACCTTTGTTTCCTCTTATTCTGCTCAGCCCCTGTGACCAGCGTTAACCTCCTTGCAGTTGTCTGAAGGTAATGAAGGAAGGGAGCTAGGTGATCCATGAACCAACATAAAATCACAGTGACTCTATTTGATATAGAGAGAAATTGGACAACATGAGGGAGTTCTAGACTTTTGCTTGAATCATTCATATGAACATGTACATGTTTAATTAAGTTCTCAGAAGTGAAGCTCTTGCCACTTAACACAGGGCTCTCAAACCTGACTTGCTTCAGAAACATCTGTGATGCTTCTATAACCTACAAATACCTGCATTCCTTTCCAGATCTCTCCAATCACTGTCTTTAAAGAGGGTTAAAAACTAGAACTCTCCAGGGAACCCAATCAAAATTGGGCCAAGGTCTTAAATAAACATTTCTCCAAAGAAGATATACAAATGGCCAATGAGTACATGAAAGAATACTCAACATCACTAATCATTAGAGAAATGCAAATCAAAATCACAGTGAGGTACCGCTTCATATCCATTAGGATGGCCTCTGTCCAAAAAAAAAAAAAAAAGAAAGAAAGAAAGAAAGAAAGACAAGAAGGAAAAAGAAAAAAGTACAAGTGTTGGCAAGGATGTGGAGAAATTGGAACCTTTGTGCACTGTTGGGAACATAAAATGGTACCACCACTATGGAAAACAGTACAGCAGTTCCTTAAAAATAAAATTACCATATGATGCAGGAATTCCACTTCTGGGTATATACCCAAAAGAATTAAAATCAGGATCTTGAAGAGATATTGGCACACTCATGTTCATAGTACATTTACTCACAATAGCCAAAATGTGGAAATAACCCAAGAATCTACCGGCAAATGGATAGATAAACAAATGTGGTATATACATACAATGAAATAGTATTCAGCCTTGAAAGGGAAGGAAAGGGGTGCCTGGGTGGCTCAGTGGGTTAAAGCCTCTGCCTTTGGCTTAGGTCATGATCCTCGGGTCCTGGGATGGAGCCCCACATCAGGCTCTCTGCCCAGCAGGGAGCCTACTTTCCCTCCTCTCTCTCTCTCTGCCCTCTCTGCCTACTTGTGATCTCTCTGTCAAATAAATAAATAAAATCTTTAAAAAAAAAAAAAAGAAAGAAAGGGAAGGAAATTCTGACACATGCCACAATGTGGATGAATCATGAGACTATACGCTAAGTGAAATAAGCTAGTCACAAGGAGACATATACTGTCTGATTCTTCTTATATGAGGTACCTGGAATAGTCAAATTCATAGGTACAGAAAACAGAAAGGTGGCTGCCAAAGGCTGTAGGAAAAGGAGAATGCCATAGGAATACAAATAGTTTAGAGATTATATATATCTATCTATCCTTAATTTGCACCCACAGCTCCACTCCTAACCTCTCAAATCCAGTTCACCAATATGGTCTATTACAGAATCATTCAAACATGAAGGGGCATTAAAAATCCCCTGAGGATCTTGTTAATACAGAGATTTCTGGGCCCCAACACTAAAATTTCTGATCGAGTAGATAAACTTGTATTTCTAGCAAGTTCCCAGGAGATGCTAATACTGCTGGCCTGGAAACACTTTGAGAACCACTGACCTATTAATTTAACTCAACAGTGTGTGTAGATTTGAGCCTTTTCTTTTCTTTCTCTTGTCATCACTAGTTCAGACTTCCATTCCCAAATGCTTTACTTAAAAATGGTAGTTGCCTGGCATTCAAGATCCTGCATGAGTGCCTTTAGCCTCCTAACTGTAGTGGGAAGAGTTCAGGACTGGACTCAAGTGCCCTCAGGTACACTGAAATAGCCATGTGGTCCTGAGTCAGTTGCATCATCTTTCAGTACTTAAAGTGCTCATCGATAAAATGGTGATGACAATATCTATTTTGTAGGGTTGTTTTAGGAAAGAATGAGACAAGGTATGTAAAGATGCTTGGCACACAGTGGAGCTGTCCCACAGGCCCTCTACAGCTGTTCCTCTTCCATCTTTAAGGCCAACTATTCACCTACAGGAAAGCTTCTGCTCCTCTTTCCCCAAACATATCTCTAACGCTGCCATCTCTGGAACCTCCAGCTCACCTTTTCTTCCATGTGGACATTGTCTTGACTTTTTAATAGAAACCCACTTTAGTGGATCAGGTGATCACTATTTGGTCCTATAAGGCCCTACAATAAGCTTCAATCCTGAACACTGGAACATAGTCCTCTATGATAGGGGGAACCTCTGAAAGTCCACCCATGTACTTGTCTTCCATCCTTCTACTAGGCTCTGGTCTCTACCTGAAGAGATCCCTCTTACCTTTCCAAGCCCATTGAACTGCTGCTTCCTCTGGAAGTCTGCCCTTTTCCTTAACCATATACGAGACCTCTCCCATCCCAATTACCTTTGCGTTCATTTGATGCCTCTCTGAGAGCCATGCCATATGGTGCCTATTGATCTGTGTGCCTGGATCTACATATCTAAACTCTGCCACTTGCTCCCTTTATAGCCTTGAGCAAGTTACCTCTCTGGACCTCATTTTCCCCATCTTAGAAATGGAAACAGTGAAAGTGCCTACCTCAGAGGCTTGCTGTGAGAATCAAGGAACTGAAATATATAAAGTGCTTCAAACCACACTCCACATATGGATGCTCACTAATTGTTATATATGATGATGGTGATTAATTTTTCTAACCTTACTTATGAGCCCCAGTGATCAGGGGCTGTGTTTTTAATCTTAGCATCTCACAGTACCTTATGCCAAATGGTAAGGCCTCAGAAAAGCAAACAAATACATAATGCAATAAATTTTATTTATTGCCATGGTCTTTCCAGTTATGGTTACCTCTCAGGATGGGGGCGGGGTGGTTATCCTTCAGAAAGAGGCAGACCCTCACCTGTACCCCAGTCTAGTTTAGTGGGCAGCTGAGTTCTTCTTCCAATAAAATGATCCTCCCAAGTCACCTTATTCTGTTTCATGAACAGTTTGGCACCTGAGCTTAGCTCTGACGATGCTCCATTAACATTCTTTAGTATATTATCTTTTCAGAGCCTTTTTGTGGCTCAGAAATTTTTCTTGAAGATCCCAAGCTACCAATCTGACATTTCAGAAAGAGAATTACCATTCAGACATGCACTCAGAGATGGTGTTTTAAAATACTGCCCCATCCCTTTGCCCCCTTTAACTGGGCAAATTTTAGCATGGGCGATGATGTCTTTTCTCACTGTTCACCCTCTTCTCTAGAATTCATTCTAGTGCTTTCTCCACCCACCTTTGAATACTTTACCTTTTTATCATTTAAACACACGCCACCCCCCTAATAATCTGCACAAACTTGTGCCCATATGACGAGCACAAAGGGAGAAGGTTGTGCTCATTTCTGCAGTGTATTGTTTTTCCAGGATCATTCTACCTGACTGGCCCAAGGGAAAAAAGTGTTGGCTTAGAAACTATTTTGTAATTCTTGGGAACGTTATAACAATGTCATACCTGTTGTGCAATTTATTCTAACGTGTTCAGTGGACAATTGTTAATCGCCTAAGTAGAAAAGGGAGCTTGCCTTTTTAAAAGTGGTCAGTCTCCCAGCTCAAGAGCCCTGTGGGATTACGGGCACAGCCTTGGGTGGCCCAGCCCCAGCCTTCACTGACAGCGGGCTGCTCTGCAAAGTCTCTGATCTGATGAAGGGGAAGCTCTCTTCTCAGGATGGAAGTGCGTTTGTTACAATTAAGTAGAAATCCTGGGTTGTAAATAGAGATACACACCCAAAAAGTAACTCAAAGCTTGTTTTCTTTAGTGACTTCAGGGAAGACAGAGAAAGTAATATGTGTTTACCCTCAGATGTTTTATGTCCATGATTTGGAACATTCTCAAAAAGCCAGTGTTTGGGAAAAACAAAAAACAGAACAGAAAGAAAAAAAAAAAAAGACAAACCACTATTTTTTGGCCAGTTCACCCATATCTGTTAAATCAAGGAGGGAGGAAAGTGCTTTGTCTGTAATGTAGAACTTCCACCCAGTGGAAAATGAACTTGAAAATGTATCATGGACAACAGCAGGGTGATTACATAATTAAAATTACTAGATCTGAAAACCCTTAGTCAATTACTTGTCCTTTTCAAATCCTGATTGTTTAATTTGCAAAGACAGTTTTTTTAGTTTGGTTTTTGGGGGTGTGGTTTTGTTTTTCTTTTTTGTTTGGTTTGGTTTGGTTTGGGTTTGGGGTTTTTTTGCCCATTAAATGTGTCAGCTGCCCAGGGCTATTTTGTGAACATTGGGAAGGGTGTTTAATGATGTTAAGTTTGGGTTAAACTTCACAAATTTGAACTGGGAGTGGGGTGTGCACATCACTTGGGTTCAAGAAAGGTTAATGAGAAAGCTGTAACACCCCTCACATCACGGCCCAAGTTCCATAAAGAGCCCACCTTCACTATTTCCAGTTTAATCTTTGGATGTGGGGAGAGAGTGG
Source organism: Taxidea taxus jeffersonii (assembly GCA_003697995.1). Taxonomy (NCBI): domain Eukaryota; kingdom Metazoa; phylum Chordata; class Mammalia; order Carnivora; family Mustelidae; genus Taxidea; species Taxidea taxus. The sequence continues at coordinate 5,075 of RCUC01138808.1, read as the reverse complement.
GATGATGTTAACATTAACTCAATATGCTCTTAAGAACTCCATGCACAAATTAAATGTGTTCATTTTTCCAAAATCTGCTTTGTTCTCTGCTGGCCCCACTGCTGGCTCTCAATAACTAAATTTCCTCTGCTACCAAGTCTCAGAATTATAATTCAGGAAGGGAGTTAAGCCATGGCATTAACCAGGCTCTATATGCTTCTCCCCACTGTGACCCAAATGTTGGATTAATGAGGACATATGGCCTGATCCTGCTGATAAAGCCTTTGGGGTCAGCCCTGGAGGCCAAACTGGCACCTCTTCCTGGTGGTCCCCATTGTTCCTCCTCAGGACCCAGGGAGATTACCAAATCTTGACCCTCAGGCGATTGTAAAGCTGACCTTGTGCAACAGCCTGTGGGACACAGTGGGCTGATGGGAGAGAAGTCAAAACCCTCACAGGGAGAAAGGCTTGGGACCCCAAAACCAACCAGTCTAAGTTCTGGGTGACTGACCACCCTGTAGCATAGAGGCAGGCTGAGGAAGTCTCTCCAGGATAACTGCGGGCCTCAGGTTTGCCCGTTTATTTTTTGAACCAAAAGTGCCCAGCACACACCCCCCCCAAGAGGACAGGCTTGATTTCACTACTGCCTAAGAGACAGATGGACCAATTAAGCCTGGAGGGAGGGGGATGGTGGAAGGAGTCTCTCCCTATTCTTTCTTAGTTGCTCCTTTCAGCAATCTGGGATTTCTCCTAAGAGATGCCAATGCCGTGGGCAAATCCAGCTCTATACCTCACCTCACTTCCTTGATAGGAAAAACCCTTCCTATGTGTAAGAGGCTTCATGGGTTAAAAGATACATTCACATTCATGAACACACTGGTGCTATATACTAATGGGACCATTTCTCCTGTTTTACAGATGAGATAATGGAATTTGGAATCCAAATGGTTTGTCCAACACCCCCTGACTTCTAAGTGATAGAAATGGGTCTAGTCCCCAGATTTTCTAGTCCAGACCTCCTCCTATTCTTTATAGCTCCATCCTACTCCCTACTGAAAACAAACTAACAAAAACCCTCACACTGCCAAGTAGAAGGACTTGAGAAGACAACCCCACTAATGCTGGCCCCACCAATAGAAAGGCACAAACTCCTGTTGTGCACTAATTGCCCCTCTGAGGTCTTGACCCCATCCACAACAGAGGATGGCTTCTCCCCTGCAAAAGAGCCCTCCAGCCTGCTTGCAACAACAAACGTTGAGTGTGTGTGAAGGGATGGAAGAGGCAGTTGACTCTCTCCAAATCCAAGAGCATCAGAATAACAGGAGAATAACTTCTGCTTCCCATCATGAGGGAGTACCAAGTCCAGACCAGCCCTCCCCCTATAAACCACTATGAAATTGGAAAAAAGCTGGTTTTAGACATTGGAATGCAGCACAAGACTTACCCAAGAAAAATATACAAGGTGAGACCCCTGTTGCCTTGGCTGTCTACTCAGAGGCGCTTTCCAGAACACACTATAGAGAGCTGGAGACCGAACAGACCATGGTGGCCTCACTGAGGTAAGAAGTCAAAGATCAGAGTTTGGGTCTGCTACAATGGCAGGATACAAAGGGAGTTGAGGTATTCAGAGAAAGAGCTCCATAAATCTGGATGAAGTTTCCTTGAAATTTTGACCAAATACTAACTGCATATATCCAGAGTGAGAATTCATGAGTCCTGGGAAAAAGCAGTCAATGGAGGGGGATAGTGTGCTGTGAGCCAAATGTGGATCCTGGAGCTTGAATAGGACAGGGAGACATTGGAGTTATAATGACCAGGGAAAGATGTCACTCCATGTTCCAGGCAATGAATTAAGAGCCCCAAAATATCACAACTTGGGAGCAGCGATAAACTAGCTCTAAAGTAAAGGCTACCTAGACCCAACCTAACAAAGCTTAAAAACAAGCTTCCAAGGGGTCAAACTGATCTGCAAGTAACTGCAAGTTAAATGCCTGCCAGAACAGTCACTCAGCAATCCACAGAACACAGAACTCAATAGCATAGGATCAAGAAAAAAAAAAAAAAAATCTAGCTATGCAAAAAAGGTAGGAAAATGGGACTCATAATCAGAAGAAAAGTCAATCAATAGAAACAGACCCAGAGATGACAACACCATTGGAATCAGCAAGCAAAGACTTTAAACCAGCTTTTACAAATATATTCAGAGGTTTAAAGAAAAATACACCATAATTGGAAACAAATGGGGCATCATAATAAAGAAATGGAAACTACGAAACAATAACAACAACAAAAAACCCCAGCAAGGGTATTAAGTGGGGTGGCACATATTGCATGGAACACTGGGTGTGGTACACAAACAATGAATCTTGGAATACTGAAAAAATAAAATTAAGTTTAAAAAAAAAAAAAAAACACCAAGAGCTATCCTAACCCCATGACCCACCAGGTATCCATCTGAGCTACAAATTTAACCTTTCCTGACCAGATGATTCAACTCAGTGCCCTTTCTGCACTCTACACTGCCCAAATTTTCAGTGCCCACCCCATTCCTGTATCTGTTCATATCCACCACCGTCCATTCTTTCAAAGGCCAAAATAAAGGGATAAGTAGGTCTCTTAAGAGCTCCAGGACTGGGAGCAAGAAGATTGAAGAAAGGCATTGTCACTTTTTCCTTCGTATTTTCACTGTTTATGAGCAGCATGGCAATGCAGCCAGCACACAGACTCTACCTGGGTGAATCCTGTCTCCACGACATAAATGCTTGTAGTCTGTGTGAATGAGGTAGGGTGCATAGCACTAGCAGCTATCACAAAGTCCCACATCTCAGCACCTTGGAACAATAAGAGTTGACTTCTTGCTCACACAAAATCCAAAGTGGATATTTCTGGTCAGGAGGTATTTTCCACATGATCATTCAGGAATTCAGTTCCCTTCCACCTTGTGGTTTCACCAACACCCAGGGCCCCGGAGTCCTCTGTTGGGTCCTCAACACTCTGCTACCAGATATGCGAAGAGAGTGCAGAGGCTCAGGTAAGAGGTTTGTGTGGCCATTTCCACACACAATCAATTGGTCAAGCTCATTCACATTGTCACACCTAACTGCACGGGCAACTGAGATATAGAATTTAATTAGATGCTTAGGAGGATGAAAAAAAATGGGTTTTGTTGACCACATAGCAGTCTCTGCCTCACTGCGATGACCTGGGGACATTCCTTTTCTCTGAGCCTCAGTTTCTCTGTCTGTAAACAGACCAGGAATAATACCTTCTTCATGGGACTATTCTGAGGGTTGAAATGAGATAGTCCTTGTGAAGCATTTAGCAGCAGACCTGGAACACAGTGTTTGAGAAGTGTTGCCTGTTACAATTATTACAACATCCACATTTAATTAATCTTTGTATGCTCCACTGGGTAGTTCTAACCTTGTGAGCCAGGGCCAGGGGTGCCTTAACTTTTTCTCATTATGCTGTTTTGCAGTCAAGAGATAGTAAAAAACTTAATTACTATGAAGTGGTTGGTCCAAAACAAAAAGAGATGATTTTATTTATAAAAAGTTTGAGAAGCAAAATGTTCTTTTGTACATAGTAGATGGTTAATATGTCAAATAAATAGACTTCCTTCACATTTCTCTCTTTTTTTCCCTTTATTTCTTCTTCCTGGTCTTCTTATTTTGCTTACTGCCTCCATGCCACATCCTCAATACTTCTACCACCACCAGCACCCCCTCACACACATGTGTAAGCACATACACATCTACCACACACACATATATGCTGACAGTAATTCAACTACCTTATCTTGAGATGATAGGCTTGAGATGCCTGCAGCCATACATGGTATCCACCCAGCCAGCCTTGTCCTGACATGTCCTGCAGCACCCCAAAGGTAGCCTCCTGATCCTACTTCCACTGCTGACCCTAAAAAAATGCCTATTCCCTTACTATGTTTCTGTAAGTCTCTGGGAAAACAAGCTGATTAAACTAATTCATACTAGGTAGAGAATGACTTGCTATTATCTTTTCACAGAAAGATACATTGCTAAAATCCATTTTTAATTAGTAGTATTTCAAGCCATGTAAGTAAGGAATTTGTGTACACTGGTACAAACCTCCCCATAATTCAAGACACTCAGCTCACTTTATTATTTCAAATTGGTCTGAACAGGAAGTGTTCACTACCACACATACTCTTATTTCCCTGGCAAACTCTTTACCCAACCAAATGGCCAACTTAGCTTTTAGTCCTAACTGCCCTGTCTGATTCTCCATCTTCTATGAGCAGAGACATCTTCCAGAACAAATGTTTGCCCCCCAACTACATAGTAGGAAACTCAATATCTACCCTGTCCTTGTTCTTCATACCTGGAGGTGGGTGAAACACCTGGTTGTAGGTGCTCCTGAAAGAAAGGGAAGAAGCCTAGGTTCCTGAAGTTTATGATCCAGGTGACATTACCCTTTTCTTCATTCCCATACCTCCACTGCTAGGTCACTCAGGAAGAACCAAAGTCATTCTCATGACTTATCCTGAGCCTCATTCACACCTAGTCCAGAGGCTATGATGCATTTCATTAAATGTGTCAGATCAGCTCTGATGTTAAGTTTTATTTGATCACAACACTATGATTCCAGTCCTTATGTTGTTCTTCATTTTTCAAGGTCAAGGTCAACTGCCATTGACGCCACCAAAAACTGAAGCTGATGTAGGTAATACCTGACATCCTAGCTCTCTGGGGTTGGTTGAGGGTAAAATGACACTGTATATAAAAAAATTTAAAAGTCCATGGTATCATTAATTAGAGATAAGACTTTGTACTCCCATCTTCTATACACAGAGCTTACACTAGCTTCCAGAATCAATAGACAATCCCCACGCCTCATTGTTGGCTCTTAAGTTCCATCTTCCTCAGTCACTTCTCCAGAGGAAAATGATATGAGTGTTTCCCTCTCCTTTTCATCTCTAGTCCCACTCAGTAATGGAGTGGTACTGGCCACTATCTAGCACTATGTGTCACACCCTATGCCATGATCCTTCCTAACTCAGCTGTGCTGGATAAGGCGTCTGTATTGAAGCTACAACAGAGATGGGAGGGGCTGGA
>RCUC01138807.1:0-16616 GCA_003697995.1 Taxidea taxus jeffersonii | reverse complement strand
AATTCTTTGATACCTTAATTTTTTTAATCTGCAAGATGGGCATAAAACAATGGTGACAACCTTATATTTTGCATGTATTAAATAATATATGCAAAACACATAATAAGCTCAATATGACTATTATATATGCTTGTTTTTTATGGAATGAAAAGTCAGCTGTGACTGAGGACTTTTTATCGTCTCTTTCTTATTCTATTTAATAAAAGCGGGGGATGAAATGTGCCCTTGGTTTCTTCCCAAGAATTTAAGACAAACTACAAACCTTACCTGTAGTAGTGGAATCCACCTAGAAATGATGTGTTTACTTGGAACAGTCAACCATAAATAGAGCCTTTTCAAATAGCGAAGGAACCTTAAAAGAATGATTCTTTCATTCAAGAGTCCATTTATGCTTTTTTCAGGTACTGATATATTTCATGGCTTTTTTTTTAAAGATTTTATTTATTTGTTAGAGAGAGAGAGAGAGAGAGAGAGCACAGGCAGACAGAGTGGCAGGCAGAGGCAGAGGGAGAAGCAGGCTCCCTGCCGAGCAAGGAGCCCGATGTGGGACTTGATCTCAGGACACTGGGATCATGACCTGAGCCGAAGGCAGCTGCTTAACCAACTGAGCCACCCAGGCGTCCCGGCTTTTTTTTTTTAATGGAGCATGTCCATGGGCAACTTTTACTACCAACTGTGAAGGTAGGGATTTCATCTGTCCTACTCATCTATCTGTCCCCATAATGAGCAGAACACACAGAAGCAACATCATAAATATTTTTGCTTGAGTAAACAAGTTAGTATTTCTTCCATGCTTTTCTCACTTAAAAAATGCCACCTTAGTCTGTCTTTAACTCACAATATACTCACATTTGGCCCTTCCATTAACCTATCACCTCAAATGTAATTCTTATTTATTCTTCAAAGTTTAACTCAACTCTTCCAACATACCTTTCCTTATTTTTCTAACTAAATGTGCTATATCCTTGAACTTCCATGTGCTTTTCTGTGCCATTCTTAATATACTAATGACTTCCCACCTTCATTACAGTTATGTATAGACATAGCATATGTCCTATAATGGACCTATGAGGTTGTGTACTGCTCTGTGTCTAATACAATGGCTACCACTCAAAATATAATTATTAAAAACTTAAAAAAAAATGAATGTGTTTACATATGCATTTCAGACCACTTCAGGTTACAATCTGAACTAAACAAGTTTATAGCTATAATTATAGCACTGAAAAAGTTCCTCGACTCCTAATTCCTTAATTTGGCCAAAAATAGGCCCTGCTCCATCTGAACTCACTCTGAGAAGTAGCTTGTTAAGCTACTGGCTTGAACATTGATATTTCCAAGCTTGTGAATACTTTGGTATTATTAAGCTTAACAGGATTTTAAGAATGATCTGCAAAATATTTTTCAAAATATGTTTCCTGAATCAGGTAGGCATAACCTTTGAAGGATATGCATAACCTTACAGTCATTGCCATTCTTTCAGTTGTTCCTCTATTTATGGCCCTGTTTTGAACTTATCTTGGGTTGTAAAAGTAGATAGCTCTCCTTATTGGATTACTGCTAGCATATTCTCCAAAATATTTTCTTTCAGCAAAGAACACAAATGCTGGAAGGTGAAGTAAGAGGATTCATGAATTTGCCCCCAGATTGAGTGGCCACACATAATCAGCAGCATTTATTGGGTTTATGAATGACCTATCAGGTAACAGGACTGTTGTGCCTTTGCCAGGATGGTAAACTGTTGGCAACACTGTTAAGAATCTGACCAAGGTATCTTCTGAAAGCATTAAATTTGATCAAATCATTTCTAATTCTTGTTGGAAGCAGGCAGGGTATAAATTATAAATAAATTGATTAATGCAATCAGATTAGTTTAACAAGTTATGGATTATAAGAGAATATTTTAAAGTCTTTTAAGGGAAACAACCAGATTTAATGAAAGGGGTTATATAAACATAGGCCAAGTCTTTGTCATCAACTAGTTGACTAATTCTTTCAAGTTATTCCTCTCTTTGATGTCAATCTCCCCATTTGTAAAATGTAGATAGAAAAAAATAATTTTTAATTATAAGATATCTTACTGAGTGGCAGTTACCCTCAGAGGTGGGAATCCCCATTTTCCCTTTCAAAGGAGTGGCACCAATGTTACTGATGTTACTGATGAAGAAACTGCAGCTCAGAGAGGCCTCATTGCATGCGGGGTAGCAGCTATGATGGGGTGGAGACAAGATTTTACCCTAGGTCTATTAACCCTCAAATCATCATCTCTCACTCTTCTACAGTATATCTACCTTAATGACATAGAGCCACAAATATGAAATGTGGTAGTGGAAGAGAGAATACTTTATAGACTACAGTGTTACCAAGACTGAGGTCTGACAGTTTTATTCATAAAAAATTACCTATTATGCAAAAATACTAAATACCAAAGCAAAATAAAACAAAACAATCCTAAAATACAAATCTTAGATTTGCTCACTTACCTTTCATTCATATTTTTATCTTCCATACCATGAGATGGTGGTGGTTAGTCTTCTTCAAGTACCTGCATTCTTTTCTTTTCAATGCAGCCTTCTATATCAGTTTCTATTGCTGCTACAACAAATTGCTACAACTTAGCTGCTTAAGATAACACGGATTTTTGTTTTAATGTTTTGGAGGTCAGAAGTCCAATTAGGTCTCACTGGGATAAAAACAAGGTGTTGGCAGGGCCATGCTGCTTTCTGAAAGCCTTAGGTGACAATCTTTCCAGCTTCTAGAGGCTACCCACATTCCTTCGCTAATGGCTCCTTCCTTCATCTTCAAAGTCAGGAATATCTGATTGAGCGTGGCCACATCTTATCATTCTGACACTGGCTCTTTTGCCTCCTTCTTCCATATTTAAGGACCCTTGTAATTACAATCACACCATGAGGATAGCACAGGATAAAACTTTTATTTTTTTTTTTCAACCCAAGATTTTATTTCTTGAACAAAATAATTCCAGCGTGGCTGCTCATTCCTTGTGGTTATTGAGGGGTCCACCTTCCTTCTATCTTCTGGCTTTGCCCTCTTCAAGGACTTCAGATTATTTTCCATTCATCTGGAGGATGAATAAAAAGAGAAATTTTGTGGGGAGATATTTATGGACCAGTCTGGAAGAAATATGCATCTCTTCAGCCCATTGGTCAAAACTCAGTCACATGTTCACTCCTAACTGCAAGAGATATTGCAAAATGTAGTCTAGCCCCGTGCCTGTATGAAAAGGGGAATGGATTTTTGTGAACTCATAGAATAGTGATTGCCACAGCAAATGAAGTGAAAGAGTAGGTCCTGTGTTTAACTGGGGAAGTAATCATTAGGGAATGGAAACAGCAAGGTGGCTGGAGTCAAGTAAGGAGAAAGCCGAAGAATGATAGAGATTGATGGCAGAAAGTAATGGGGGCCAGACCATTGCAGTCATTGTCAGGACTTGGTTGCATTGTGAATGACAAGGTGTTAATGTCTTTCTTTTAAAGTCAGCTGATTAGCAACCTTAATTCCCTTTGTCATGTAATACAACATATTCATAGGTCCTAGGGATTAAGAAGCAAACATCGTGGGGGGGGGGCATTTTTCTCCTTATCATTTCTCTTTAAGGGAAAAGCCTGGATCTTAGAGTTCTTTGATCAACAGTTAGAGATATAACCACATCACTAGGTGTGGCAATAGCATAGCACATTGCAGAAGAGCATTTTGATGGAAAGTTCAGTCCTTAGAGCTACATGCCTGGATTCAAGTCCCAGCTCTGGTGCTTTTTAACTGTGTGACCTTGAGCCAATTACTTCTCTATGCCTCTATTTTCTCATCTGTAAATGAGGAAAATGAGAGTAAAAAGAGTAAATACTTATATAGCACTTACTGTGTATCAGGCACTGTTTTAAATTCTTTTACATATATTTAGTCTTTATTGATCAAAACAACATTCTAAGATAGTTTCTATTATTATCTGATGTGAAAATCAAGTAACTGAGATATTTAATAACTTGTCCAAGGTCACATAGCTAATAAGAGGCAGAGTCAGAGGTTGTACCCAAGCAATACCTCTTCTTAACCACCACAGCAAACATTATGCAAGTGTTGAAAGGATTAAATTAATTAATATTTATGTCATGTTTAGAATTGTGAATGGAACATTCTAAAAACTTGAATGTTATCTATTATTTTTATAGGTAGTAGTCTACTTTAAAACTGTTAAATAGATATACTTGGAAAGAAAAAAAGTATATTGTTATTATGTAGTGTTTACTCCTTTTCCACATACATGTTAATACACTCTTATCTAAGTTTTCCACCTCAATCCTAACTTTCTAATCCAAGTCTCCAAGCCATAGCTGGTTTAAAAATACCTTCCCAGAGTCCAAAACTTTCTTAGGAAGCCATTCATGCTATCTCAGTCGTTAGCTTGTCTTCAGCTCTTCATGAATTCCCATCTCCAGGCCAATGTCTTCCTCACCCAACATATCCTATCCCTAAATCCCCAAAATCTCACATACTGCTAATGGCTTTCTCCATAACAGATTCCTCCCCTGGCCTGTGTAGCACTTGTTTTCTTCTTTCCTCATTTTGATAAAGGAACTTCCCAAAGACTGCCATAAATAGATCACTGAACTAACAGTCCCAAGACTTTCGTAGAAGGGGTGGCTACAAACCTTGAAATGAGTATTTGCATTCTCAGCTGTAAAATGAGGATACACTAACAGATAGAGAATTAATGCATCTGAAACTGAAGTGTAAAAGTGAAATACTTTTCATCTTTGTACAGCATTAGTACTAACTTGCACACACAACAGATACTGGCAATGGTTGTATCTAATCAAAACGAACTATAGTTTTGGTATAATCTCAAAACCATACTACATAAAATTGGCAGCTATGCTTCTTTGATCACCCTCTTTTCTGTCATGCTCAGATATAGGGAGACAGAAATAGAATATGTTTCTGGACCATGAATTAATCTTTCTGAGGCTCATTTCCTGAACCTTAATAATTATATCTTCTAGAGTAGTCATGAAAATTAAGTAAGATAATGTACATAAAAGTGGCAACCTGACAAGTTTAGAACTTAGTTAAGCGTGTATTAAAATGTCAGTTGTCATCATTATTACCTTCATCATCATTAGTATCGTGAAGATGCAAGGATAAGAAAAGTTCCCTTGACTAGACCCTAAATTTCATTGTATCCACAATTCTTTGCTACAGGCCGCTCTCAGCTTCAGGCCATCTTGGGATTTCCTTTGTTTATTTTTTACTAGGGATCTGAGCCTATACACTAGGCTAACAGAGATGAAATTTGCATTGTTCTTATCAAGTCAAGGTCTATCAAATGCTCCAAAATTCTACCTGTGGAAAGCAGCTTTCAATAAGTTCCCTCTAATTTATCAGTCATTCAAACCTCAGCTAGGTTCTCCTTACCTTGAAGCCAACTTTCCTCAGGAACAAGTGTTTGAGATATGTACAATAAGGGGAACATAAAAAAAAAAAAAGAGCTTAATAAATGTTGAGAGACCTTAGAATTCTCTGGTGCTAAGATAAAAATGAAAGTTTAGACGTGGACCTCCTGCATCTGTGGAGTTTATCATATAGAATTTTCTTTTTTTTTTAAATTAATTGTATAGAATTTTCATTTACCCATTCTTTTATTTTTAATTTCTCATATGCATTTACTCAGTTCTTGGCACTTAGTAAGACCCTTAGGGAAAAAGCAAAAGTATTTAGGATCAAGTGCTTACTCACCAAGAGCTCATGGCTCAGTCACCTTATGAACCTATATGAACTGATCATGATAGAATCATACTGAATGAGTAACATTTGTTTATTTAGTGGAATAAGATGATACACTAAGAAGGTGTAGCCCTGGGGGAGGAGTCAAGATGGCAGAGAAGTAGCAGGCTGAGATGACATCAGGTAGGAGGAGATCAGCTAGATAGCTTATCAAACCATTCTGAACACCTACGAATCCAACAGGAGATCAAAGAGAAGAAGAGCAACAAGTCTAGAAACAGAAAATCAACCACTTTCTGAAAGGTAGGACTGGTGGAGAAGTGAATCCATAGCGACAGGAAATAGACCGCGGGAGGAGGGGCCAGCTCTCGGCAAGTGGCAGAGCAATGGAACACAAAATTAGGACTTTAAAAGTCTGTTCCACTGAGGGACATTGCTCCAGAGGCTAAACCAGGGTGAAGCCCACGTGGGAACAGTGTGGCCTCAGGTCCCATGGGGTCACAGAAGGATCAGGGGTGTCTGAGTGTCGCAGAGCTTGCAGGTACTACAGCGGGAAAGCCAGCTACAGAGACAGAGCCAAGGAGTGAGCTCTCAACTCGGGGTTACCTTGAACCTAATCCATGGCACAGGCCACTGCTCTGGGAGTGGGGTCCCCATAAGATCCAGGGAGATACCCCTTGGAAGAACTCAGGATCTGCGGGGTTTGGAGACTCCAGGAGGAGCTGTGTGCCAGAGACAGAGATGCTTGGTCACAGGCTGGATGAGCTTGGAGCGCAGCTGGAAGTCAGGGAGATGGGAATGATTGAGTGCTTTTCTCTGAGGGTGCACTGAAGAGTGGGGCCCCAAGCTCTTGGCATCACCAGCCTAGAGATTGGGAGGCTGCCATTTTCATTCTTGTCCTCTGGGACTCTATGGAAAGCATTCAGGGAACAAAAGCTCCCGAAAGTGAACCTGAGCAGATTACTTAGCTTGGGCCCTGATAAGGGCAATTCCACCTGGGGCAAAGACACTTGAAAATCACCACAACAGGCCCCTCCCCCAGAAGATCAACAAGAAATCCAGCCAAGCCCAAGTTCACTTACCAAGGAGAACTGCAGAATTCCAGAGGAGGAGAAAGCAAAGCATGGGATTCATGGCTATCTCCTCATGAATCTTTAGTCTTGCAAAGTTAATTAATTTAATTTTTTTCTCTTCTGCTAATTTTTTTTTTTTTAGAGAAAGATGAAGGTAGCTCCAGATTTTTTTTTAATTTTTTTTTTAAGATTTTATTTATTTATTAGTTAGAGAGAGAGAGAGAGAGAGAGAGCACAGGCAGAGAGAGAGGCAGGCAGAGGCAGAGGGAGGAGCAGGCTCCCTGCTGAGCAAGGAGCCCAATGTGGGACTCGATCCCAGGACGCTGGGATCATGACCTGAGCCGAAGGCAGCCGCTCAACCAACTGAGCCACCCAGGCGTCCCTAATTTTTTTTAACATTTACTCTTTCCTCTTTTAATAATTTTAACTAGTTTATCTTAATACCTTTCATAAAAAAAATATTTTTGAACCTTCATTATTATAGTCATAATTTATCCTTCATTGTATCAAACTTTATTTTTTGTACACACATAGGGTTTTCTTCCAAAAAATTTTGGGGTACAACTTCTTCTAATAGATCAAAATACACCCTAAATCTAGCACCAGGCTTGATCTAGTCTCCAGCCTGAGCAAATTCTCTCCACTTTCTTTTTCTTTATTCTCCCAACCAACTTACTTTATCAATCTCCTTTTTAGAAATTTTTAAAAAAAAAATTGTCATCTTTATAAGCACACTCCATCCCTTCATTGTGTCTACCCTTATGTTTTTCATTCTTTAAAATTTTGGGAGGTAGTTTCTTCTAAGACACCAAAATACTCCCAAAATTAAGTGGGTAACCCTGTTCTAGTCACCAGTCTAATATATATATATATATATATATATATATATATATATATATATATATTTCTTTTTTATATTTTTTCTTTATTTGTTTTCTTTTTAAATTTTTTTTCTGAACTTCTTTTTATTCCTTTTCTCCCCCCTATGATTTGGGGTCTCTTCTGATTAGCTTAAAGCACATTTTCCTGGGGTCTTTGCCACCCTTTCAGTATTTCGTTTGCTCCATCATATATTCTTATCTGGACAAAATGACAGGGTGGAAAAACTCACCAGAAAAAAAAAAAAAAAAAGAAGAAGAACAAGAGGCAGTACTGAAGGCTAGGGAACTAATAAATATGGACATTGGTAATATGTCAGACCTAGAGTTCAGAATGATGATTCTCAAAGTTCTAGCTGGGCTCAAAAAAGGCATGGAAGATATTAGAGAAACCCTGTCAGGAGAAATAAAAGCCCTTTCTGGAGAAATAAAAGAACTAAAATCTAACCAAGTTGCAGTCAAAAAAGCTATTAATGAGGTGCAATAAAAAATGGAGGCTCTTACTGCTAGGATAAATGAGGCAGAAGAAAGAATTAGTGATATAGAAGACCAAATGACAGAGAATAAAAAAGCTGAGCAAAAGAGAGACAAACAACTACTGGACCACGAGGGGAGAATTCGAGAGATAAGTGATACCATAAGATGAAAAAACATTAGAATAATTGGGATTCCAGAAGAAGAAGAAAGAGAGAGGGGAACAGAAGGTATATTGGAGAGAATTATTATAGAGAATTTCCCTAATATGGCAGAAGAAACGAGCATCAAATTCCAGGATTCCAGGAGGTGCAGAGAATCCCCCTCAAAATCAATAAGAATAGGTCCACACTCTGTCATCTAATAGCAAAATTTACAAGTCTTAGCGACAAAGAGAAAATCCTGAATGCAGCTCAGGACAAGAAGTCTATAACATACAATGGTAAAAATATCAGATTGGCAGCCTACTTATCGACAGAGACCTGTCAGGCCAGAAGGAACTGGCATGATATATTCAGAGCACTAATTGAGAAAACATGCAGCCAAGAATACTATATCCAGCTAGGTTATCATTGAAAATAGAAGGAGATATAAAAAGCTTCTAGGACAAACAAAAACTGAAAGCATTTGCAAACACCAAACCAGCTCTACAGGAAATATTGAAAAGGGTCCTCTAAGCAAAGAGACACCCTAAAAGTAGTAGATCAAAAAGGAACAGAGACAACATACAGTAACTACAGTAACAGTCACCTTACATGCCTGTAAGGTGGCACTGAATTCATATCTTTCAATAGTTACTCTGAGTAAAAATGGGCTAAATTCCCCGATCAAAAGACAAAATTTCAGAGTGGATTAAAAAAAAATCAATATTCTACCTACAAGAAACTCATTTAGACCCAAAGACACCACCAGATTTAAAGTGAGGGGGTGGAAAATAATTTACCATGCTAATGGGCATCAGAAGAAAGCTGGGGTGGCAATCCTTACATCAGATAAGTTAGATTCTAAGCCAAAGACTATAATAAGTGATGAGGAAGGACACTATATCATACTCAAAGGGTCTGCCCAACAAGAAGATCTAACAGTTTTGAATATCTATGACCCTAACGTGGGAGCAGCCAACTATATAAACCAAATAATAACAAAATCAAAGAAACACATTGACAAGAATACAATAATAGTAGGGGACTTTAACACTCCCTCACTGAAATGGACAAATCATCCAAGCAAAAGATCAACTAGCAAATAAAGACCTTAAATGACACACTGGACCAGATGGGCATCACAATATATTCAGAACATTCCAACCCAAAGCAACAGAATACACATTCTTCTCCAGTGCACATGGAGCATTCTCCAGAATAGATCACATCCTGGGTCATAAATCAGGTCTCAACCAGTATCAAAAGACTGGGATCATTCCTGCATATTTTCAGACCGCAATTCTCTGAAGCTAGAACTCAATCACAAGAGGAAATTTGGAAAGAGCCCAAATACATGGAGACACAACAGCATCCTTCTAAAGAATGAATGGGTCAACCAGGAAATTAAAGAAGAATTTTAAAAAAATCATGGAAACAAATGATAATGAAAACACAACTGTCCAAAATCTGTGGGACACAGCAAAGGCAGCCCTGAGAGGTAAATATATAGTGATGCAAGCCTATCTCAAGAAACAAGAAAGGTCTCAAATACACAACCTAACCCTACATCTAAAGGAGCTCGAGAAAGAACAATAAAGAAAGCCTAAACCCAGCAGGAGAAGAGAAATCATAAAGATCAGAGCAGAAATCAATGAAATAGAAACCAAAAAAGCAATAGAACAAGTCAATGAAACTAGGAGCTGGTTCCTTGAAAGAATTAATAAGATTGATAAACCCCTGGCCAAACTTATCAAAAAGAAAAGGAAAAGGACCATCATAAATAAAATCATGAATGAAAGAGGAAAGATCACAACCAACACCAAAGAAATACAAACAATTATAAGTACATATTATGAGCAACTATACGCCAACAAATTCTACAATCTGGGAGAAATGGGCACATTCCTAGAGACATACTGCCAAAACTGAACCAGGAAGAAATAGAAAACCTGAACAGACCCATAACCAGTAAGGAGATTGAAACAGCCATCAAAAATCTCCCAACAAACAAAAGCCCAGGGCCAGACAGCTTCCCAGGGGAATTCTACCAAACATTTAAAGAAGAATTAATTCCTATTCTCCTGAAACTGTTCCAAAAAAATAGAAATGGAAGAAAAACTTCCAAACTCATTTTATGAGGCCAGCATCACCTTGATCCCCAAACCAGACAAGGATCCCCTCAAAAAAGAGAATTACAGACCAATAAATATCCTTGATGAATATTGATGCAAAAACTCTCACCAAAATACTAGCCAATAAGATCCAACAATACATTAAAAGGATTATTCACCAAGACCAAGTGGGATTTATTCCAGGGCTACAAGGTTGGTTCAACATCTGCAAATCAATCAATGTGATACAATACATTAATAAAAGAATGAACAGGAACCATGTGGTACTCTCAATAGATGCTGAAAAAGCATTTGACAAAGTACAGCATCCCTTCCTGATCAAAACTCTTCAAAGTGTAGGGATAGAGGGCACATACCTCAATATTATCAAAGCCATTTTTGAAAAACCCACCACAAATATCATTCTCAATGGAGAAAAACTGAGAGCATTTCCGCTAAGGTCAGGAGCACAGCAAAGATGTCCATTATCACCACTGCCATTCAACATAGTACTAGAAGTCCTATCCTCAGCAATCAGACAACAAAAAGAAATTAAAGGCATCCAAATCAGCAAAAAAGTCAAACTATCACTCCTTGCAGATGATATGAAACTATATGTGGAAAACCCAAAAGACTCCACTCCAAATGTGCTAGAGCTTGTACAGGAATTCAGCAAAGTGTAAGGATATAAAATCAATGCACAGAAATCAGTTGCATTTCTTTACACCAACAACAAGACAGAAGAAAGAGAAATTAAGGAGTCAATCCTATTTACAATGGCACCCAAAACCATAAGATACCTAGGAATAAACCTAACCAAAGAGGCAAAGAATCTATACTCAAAAAACTATAACGTACTCATGAAAGAAATTGAGGAAGACACAAAGAAATGGAAAAATGTTCCATGTTCCTGGATTGGAAGAACAAATATTGTGCAAATGTCTATGCTACCTAAAGCTATCTACACATTTAATGCAATGCCTATCAAAATCCCATCCAATTTTTTCAAAGAAATGGAACAAATAATCCTAAAATTTATATGGAACCAGAAAAGACCTCGAATAGCCAAAGGAATATTGAAAAAGAAAACCAAAGTTGGTTGAAAAAGTCAATTTTCAATTCCAGGCTTCAAGTTCTATAAAGCTGTCATCATCAAGACTGTATGGTATTGGCACAAAAACAGACACATCGATCAATGGAACAGAATAGAGAGCCCAGAAATAGACCCTCAACCATATGGTCATCTAATCTTCAACAAAGCAGGAAAGAATGTCCAATGGAAAAAAGACAGCCTCTTCAACAAATGGTGTTGGGAAAATTGGACAGCCACATGCAGAAAAATGAAATTGGACCATTTTCTTACACGACACATGAAGATAAACTCAAAATGGATGAAGGACCTCAATGTGAGAAAGGAATCCATCAAAATCCTTGAGGAGAACACAGGCAGCAACCTCTTTGACCTCAGCCACAGCAACTTCTTCCTAGGTACATTGCCAAAGGCAAGGGAAGCAAGGGCAAAAATAAACTATTGGGACTTCATCAAGATCAAAAGCTTTTGCACAACAAAGGAAACAGTTAGCAAAACTAAAAGACATCTGTCAGAATGGGAGAAGATATTTGCAAATGACATATCAGATAAAGGGCTAGTATCCAAAATCTGTAAAGAGCTTAGCAAACTCAACACCCAAAGAACAAATAATCCAATCAAGAAATGGGCAGAGGACATGAACAGACATTTCTGCAAAGAAGACATCCAGATGGCCAACAGACACATGAAAAACTGCTCCACATCACTGGGCATCAGGGAAATAGAAATCAAAACCACAATGTAAACCAGTCAGAATGGCTAAAATTAACAAGTCAGGAAATGACAGATGGTGGCGAGGATGTGGAGAAAGGGGAACCCTCCTACAGTCTTGGGAATGCAAGCCGGTGCAACCATTCTGGAAAATGGCATGGAGGTTCTCTAAAAGTTGAAAATAGAGCTACCTTACGACCCAGCAATTGCACTACTGGGTATTTACCCTAAAGATACAAACGTAGTGATCCAAATGGGCACGTGCACCCAAATGTTTATAGCAGCAATGTCCACAACAGACAAACTATGGAAAGAAACTAGATGTCCATCAACAGGTGAATGGATAAAGAAGACGTTGTATATATACACAATGGAATATTATACAGCCATCAAAAAATGAAATCTTGGCATTTGCGACGACATGGATGAAACTAGAGGGTATTATGCTTAGCGAAATAAGTCAATCAGAGAAAGACAACTATCATATGAACTCTCTGGAGATGCAATGTGGGGGAGTTTGAGGGTAGGAAAGTAATAAATGAAACAAGATAAGATGGGGAGGGTGACAAACCAAAAGAGACTCTTAATGTCACCAGACAAACTGAGGGGGGCCTGGGGGAGGGGTGTAGGGAGGGGGTGGTGGGGTTATGGACATTGGGGAGGGTATGTGCTATGGTGTGACGTGTGTAAACCTGGCGATTCACAGACCTGTACCCTTGGGGCTAATAATACATTATATGTTTATAAAAAAATTAAAAATTTTAAAAAAAGGGACAAGGCTACTATCTTCAACCCCCCTACAAAAAAAGAAGGTGTAGCCCCATCAAATCTTTTAATAGATTTCTCTGTTAGAGAATTTGTTTATCTAGTTCTTCATTCAATGATGAAACAAATTTTTATTGGATACTATATGTTACATTTTGCTTCTGGTCTTTGGAGTGTAAGGTAGCCCAAACAGACCAGATGTGTCCCTGCTGTCATGGAGCAAGCATCTAATGAGAGTAGATTAATAATAATGAAGTTTATACTCAAGTTATAACTAAGATTTGAAGAATGAATAAGAAAAGGAGAGAGATGTACATTCAGAAGATAGAGAATAGAATGTTCAAACATGCAGGAAAAGAGGGATTCATTCATTAATGAATGAAATGGGAATATGTTTGGATATCAAGCTGAAGAGGAATGCAAGTGAGAGACCATCTAGGAATTTGTTGGCCACATTGAGGAATTTGCTTTTAACCTTAAAGACAATGGAACACATTAAAGGATGTAAAAGAGTGAGAGACCATGCTGGGTTAGGATTTTTTAAAATATTCTGTGGACTGCAGCATAGGGAAGGAATTGGAGCAGGGCCAGATTGGAATCCAGAGGACAATTAGGTGATATTGGAGTGATCTAGACAAAGTATGGTGATAATTTAGACTAGGGAGGTAGTAATGGAAATTACTCACCTCAGTTGGTGAGGTTAAGAGATACCTGAGAGGTAAAGTCAGTAGGATTTGGTAATGGACTAGGTGTTGGGATGAGAAGAGACATAAGTGTTGTTTAATTTTGACTGATTAGTTCTCATGAGGCAGAACTGAGAAAAATATGGATAGGAAATTTTGTTTTCAATGTCCCCAGTCACTCCTTTCTACCATTTGTTTCTGCTCAGTGGCAATTTTCCCCTTAGTTTCTAACTTCTGGAATTCTTCAGTTTCTTTGGACACACACACACGTTTTCCCAAAATTTTAAGTCTTTTATACTTATAAAGTACTGCAATAAAGATTAATATTTTGCTCCCCCTAATGCTATTTGCTCTTCAAAGAAGAATGGGTTTGTTGGTGTGAGTGCACATTATGAGGTTTCCAAAGATACTCCATTCCTACATCAATGGTTTTAAAACAAGGACAATTTTCCCCTCCAGGGAATATTTAGCAATATCTAAGGACAGTTTGATTGTCCATTCTTCAGTAGGATGACCACTGGCATCTAGGCGATAGAGCAAGGGATGCTAGGAAATATTCTATAAGGCACAGGACAACCTCCCACAACAAAGAATTATCTGGCCCCAAATGTCAATAGTACCAGGGTTGAGAAATCTTGATCTACATGTCAATAGCTCATAAACTTGTCCAAACTAAAATAATACTGTGGAAGCTATCTCTAACCTCTTATTTATTCTTGTTGTATTAAAAACAAAACAAAACAAAACAAAAAACCCTAAGCTAAGCAAAAAAGAAAAACTCAGAACTGGAAATTTGTCATATCAAGATGTTACTCTCAATGTTTCAAAACTAATCAAAATGGAGAAGGGTTGGGGAGAGGAGTCAGTAATTACAGCACTTCTGAATTGGAAGCAAGAGCAAAGCCAGCCAGAGAAAAGTATAATTTAGTGCCTAATCAACTAGCTGATTGAATTTTCCATGAGATTAGGTTGGAGACCCAAATGGATTACAGTGTCGATCTTGGGCACAGGCTTGAACAACTATCAGTCATATATGAGGCTGGGGCAGTGGGGAGATTTCAAGTATTTAAAAGTTTCTGTAATTAATTCAATGAATTATGATAATAGTGGCAAGGTTTAAAATTCCTTAACACAATGGAACTCCAAGGAAAAACTGGCAGATAATTCCCATCTCATCCTGTTGTGTTTGTGGATTGCAGCACATATGGTCCTGCACCAGGGGTTGTAGAGCAGTGAAAGATTTTAACACCATATGTGTGGAAATCCTGTACCTTGCAGAGAGTGAAGGAGCAGGAAAAACTTGTCCTTGAATCCTGGACCTTTATGACCATTTTCTTCCTGGCTCAATATCAGATTTTGTCCTCTCCATATGGTATTTTTAAAATATTCTATTTAATCTTTAATGTAGTTTTGGGGGGCATTTTAATTGCTTATTTCCAATACTAATTTCCATTCCTGTGAATACAGAGTAAGTAGATTTGCTTCTTGTTCAATAATACAAAAGGAAAACAATTATGAAAACTACACAGCATGAATACTATTTAGTTTTCCAATGAAAGGTCTGTACTGTGTCAAATATATGCACGCATGTGCATATGAATATCTTTAAAATTCGGTATTCAGATTTTCGAAGGTTTGCTAGAAGGAAAGGCACTCTTTAAATGCACTAAGATTCTATTATTTATGTAATATTTTGGCACCTGTGGATTTGGAGAGGACAATTCTCTATTATTAGAAAATTTTAATTTATTCTTCTTTTTCACATTAAGCTGAAATAATTAAGGATATTATAAAATTAAAAGGCTCAGATAGTGGACATTTTACAAGATATGACACAGATTATTTTGAGATTTGTCTGTAACAACATTCTAAAGTAAAAGAATAAAGGACTGAAGAATTAAAGTGATTGCTCATTGAAAGTCCTTCTTTACCAACACTCTTATTCTATTGTCCTTTCTCTTTCAGCGCTATAAGTCCCATATCACACAATAGTTAACTATGGATGTGCTATATATTCATGGTCTTTAACCCTTTAAAGTTAAACCCTTTGACAGTTTCTTCTTCTATAACCTTTATTTGTCATTCCAAACCTTCAGCAGTTGCCTTAAACCACACTATCTAATTTCTATCCCACTCATTCTGATGATGATCTCAGCTCCTATTACTTTGAAGAATGGAAGCTACCAATTACTAATATTTTTCAGTTTTGGATTTCCCAATCTATACATGTCTTTGTTTTTGTAATCTAGCTCTCTCTTTCCTCAAGCCACAGATAAAAGGACAGCAGTTCAGGGCTAGTTCATTCCCATCTCCTCTGGAACCCACTGTGCTCCATTATTGATTTCCTCTCCATCCTATAATATTTATCTATCCATTAATCTGGCTCTTTCCCCACAGCTTATAAACATGCTCTTATCTCCCCCCTACTAAAAATTACAATCTTCCCTTTAACCAAGTTTTCCTTTCTCCTTCACTTCCCAACCAGGAATTTGGTTGGAGGACTGCCATGTCATCATTCCCTCTCTTCCTGCTCAACTCTTCAACCCATAGAAATCTGGCTTTTCTTCCCATAACTTCATTGCAGCTGTGATTGCTGAAGCTGCTGTTGGCCTCTTTGTTGCTAAATACCATAGACCTGCACAAATGGGTATCTTAAACTCTCTGCTGCATTGGCATTGTTGGTCCTGGTTCCATGAACAAGGTTGGTTTCTTTGATTCTTGATGTTTCTGGTTCCATCTCTCTGACTAGTCCTTCATAGTCCTCTTTGTGAACCACATAACACCTCTCCCATCCACCCTACTTACCTCCCAGACTTGATTTACTGATCTTTTTCCCTGTAGGCTCTATTTGGTCAGTTTCATGAAAGTATTTGTATAACATGACTACCTATATGCTGAAGAGCCCCACAATTTTGTCTTAAGTTCACATAACCTCCTTTTAATTTA
>RCUC01138806.1:0-19544 GCA_003697995.1 Taxidea taxus jeffersonii | reverse complement strand
GGGGGCAGACACCGCTGGCGCAGGCAAGTGGTCAATGGCTCCCCTTGCGCCTTTGGCTCCAGGGGTCCGCCGGCAGGACCACTGGGTGTGTGTTTTGGGGGGCTCCTTGCCCACAGCAGATCGTCAGATCATAGCTGCCCGGTGAGCCCAAGTCCGCTGACACTTTCTAATCACGTACCTGCACCCGGCAGGGACCACGCTGGAGAAGGATTTTCCCCTTCCCGAAACCTCTCTTTCAAAGCACAAAGTCCGGAGGCAACCACCCTAACCCCTTACTGTGGGCATTCCTTTTCTTCTTTCTCCATCTCTGGTTTTCCTAATTATTTTTATAGCGACTATATGCCATGTTTGTTTTATTTTCCTAAGTAAAAAAAAAAAATCCCTTATTGTTCTGAATAGAAAAGTAATATGTGCTTATTGCAAATAAGTTTAAAAAAAGACAAATGGGAAGGAAAAAAAGAAACACCTTGTCATCCAACTCTCGTTCTTGAAAATAACCACCATGTGTTTCCTTCTAAATCTTTTTCTCTTTACATGCATATACACAGAAAAATGGTTTCTCCCCTTCCTGTAACTTGCTCCCTTCCCTTTCTGCCACTAACGTAATACCTCGCTGGACATCACCAGTGGCTATGCGTCTGTGCCCCTTCGTGCCCCACTGCGGGCAAGTCCGGTCTTACCCATTTTCCACTCTCCCACACCTACAAACGCCTATGCGCGCGTAAGGGACGTGCCAGGAGATGGAACCTTGCTGCACTTTCATAGTTCAGAAACCGAGTGAGTGTGTATGTGTGTGTGGGGGGGCGGGGGGCGCTCGTACACTGGAATAAAGCAATATATCTAATGGTAGGTCCCCTACCCCAATGGTAGGAAGAATGTAGGAGTGAAAGAAGGAATGATGGGTGAACTCAGAAAAGTAATTTAAAAGAATGGAAAAAAAAGGGAGGAAAGCAGAGCAATGAAGGAGGACCGTGTTGCCCGGCGGCGGCGGGCTGCCCGCCCTGCCCTCTCGCGCTCTCCACGACGCAGAGGCCGGGAGGCCTTGCCCTCACTTACCGGACCTGAGCAGCACGGCCCGGTAGAGACCCGTGGCCTCGGTGGGGTCCCGTGCTCTCTCGCCCAGCCTCTGCGCCATGCGCCCCTGCGCCAGACTGTGGAGCCGGCACTGCGGACAGGGAGCGCACCAGAGCGTAGTACTTTGGAACGCGAGTGCCTCCGCAGCGGTGACGTGCCAACCTGGGCCCAAACCCTGCTGCAGATCGAGTTACGGCTGGAGGCCAGAGCGACGGGCGAGGAGGCGCCGCGGGGGGAGGGATAGAGGGCATGGGCAAGGGCAGTATCCTGCCTGCGGGATAGAGGGCATGGGTCAGGGCCCGGTGAGAGGACTCCTGGTCCCCGGGTTCCAGGGCCAAGGGAGAACCCGATGTCCTGATTTCTAGCCTTGGTCTCCTACCTGCTATACTCCATTTCTCCATTTCCGTGGCCGCTGGCCTCGTTGAATGCTACAAGCAGGTGTGGGATTCTGAAGTACATCCCTGGGATCACGTCCCAGTGCCACCAATTAATAACTGTGTGACTCCACGATTTAATTACCTAACCTCTCAGAGCCACAGTTTTCTCATCTGTAGAATGGGGATGACCAAAGTACTTATTATTTCCACATGGCTATGAGGGTAATATGTATGTATATGTGGTATAAGTATTCTATATACTGGCTGTATGTTATATGTACCAACTATACATACAGTCAGTATATGTATTATATATAATCTTAGAACAGTGACTAGGGCAGAACAAACATATACTGTTATTTAAAAAAGTGTCTTGGGGTGAGTGGCACTGAGAAGCAGGGAGATTTACTGTAGGAGACAAGTTGTGGTGGGACTTCACCAGATTGGTTTCTCCCAGTTTGTACAATCCTATTAATAGACAGAGATGGGAGGACCAACCAGGAGTCTAAAGGTGGAGAAGCAAAGTCAACCAGGCAGATTTGGAAGATATAAGGAACTGATAATTTTGGTTATCTACTCTGTCTGGTGCTATGCTAAGTTTCTTCTAATATAAAAACTAATGTTCATTGTGTACTTTATGTCCTATTTCATTTTAACTTCACAGCCCTATGAATTAGTGTCTATTAGCCTTCCAGTTCTGCAGGTGAGGAAACTGAGGCTCCAAGAGGGTCAGTATCTGGGTTCACACAGTGTGGATCTGGGACACATACTCAGGTAGTCTGACCTCAGACTTGGGCCACTCTACTCTGCTACCCCCTGTTATCTCATTTATGCTTCACGAAAGTGCTGAAGAATGGGTGTTATCTCCAGTTGAGAGATGAAGTCATTGAGACTTAGGGAGGTGAGGTGGCTTACTCATGCTCAAGTAGCTCCTTGGAGGAACCAAGACTCAATCCAGTTCTCCACCCACAAAACTAGTGCCCCGGGACGCCTGGGTGGCTCAGTTGGTTAAGCAGCTGCCTTCCGCTCAGGTCATGATCCCAGCGTCCTGGGATCGAGTCCCACATTGGGCTCCTTGCTCCGCAGGGAGCCTGCTTCTCCCTCTGCCTCTGCCTGCCTCTCTGTCTGCCGGTGCTTGCTTGCTCTCTCTCTCTAACAAAAAAAACAAAAAAACAAAACAACAACAACAATAAAAAAAAAAACTAGTGCCCCTGAAATCTAGAGACCCCTGGAGCTGTCCAGGGTACTGGATGGCCTCTGTTCAAGGCTGCGCCTATGTGGGTCAGGGAATCTTGAGCTGGCTATTGGAGATTTGGCCACACAGTACTGTCTCCCTGTGCCTCTGTTTTCTCTCCAGTCCTCTCCAGCCTTGGTGTCCCCTAGGCCAGTCAGCCAAGTCCTCTATAGTTGGTTCTATGCCACTTTCCAGGCCTAGCTTCTGCTGTGATTCAGAGATCTCTGTACTTCTCTTCTCCTCAGTCACCTCCCCTCCACAACCCCCCTCCCACCGGGGTCCCAAGGACCCAAGTAACACACTTCGATCTTTGGGGACATCATTGATTGGTCAGACTGATCATATATCTCATCAGCAACCAACTGTCATGAGTGCCAGGCACCATCACTGACATTGGCTATTTCATATCCATTCTTTAGAGGACAAAATTATATATAATTTATTATTAATTTCATTGAATCCACTCTTTGATCAAGTATGATTATGCCCCTTTTAGAGAAAAGGAAAATAAGGTTCAAGTGACTTGCCCACAATCACATAACTAGTTAGTAATGGAACTGAAATTGGGACCCAGATGGTGCCAAATCTTTTGCTGCAGGGGGGAAATAAGGCCAGCTGTTGAACAAGGTGGGGGGGGTTGTTTCAGGTAAATTACGAATAAGTAATGTGCTTTTACAGAGTATTTGGAAGGGATTAACTCTGGCTGCACTCCTGAGGAATTCTATCTAGGTGGGTCTCACTTACCTGACCCATTTAGTCTCTGCTTCTCATTTTCATTATGAAATATGGCCTGAGGAGAGTATTCTTTCTGTGAACAGAAAGAAAGTAGGGGGAGGTGAGGACCCTCTGTTCCTTGGAAGGGAAGGACTGAAGAGTTATTTATAGTGTCCCTGAGTTCCCACAGGAGGGACTGATCAAGGTCAAAGTCCTCTCCAGAGAAATAAATTACTATCATCCTTAGGGTGTGTGTGTATGTGTGTGTGTGTGCACATGTGCATGTTGTGGCCATTTATGAGACATGCTCTCTTAAAAAAATAGACTTTTTAAGAAAAGTTTTAGATTTAGAGAAAAATTGAGAAGATAGCACAGAGAGTTCCTTAAGCTCTTCATCCAGGCTTTCTGTGAGCATCTTATATGTATATAGATGTACATGTATATAGTATGACACATTTGTTAGGATTCATGAACTAATATTGATGCATTATTATTAAGTAAAGTCCATACCTTATTAAGATTTCCTTAGTTTTTACCTAATATTGTTTTTTTGTTTTAGAATCCTATCTAAGACACCAGGTTACATTTAGTTTTCAGGTCTCCTTGGGTTCCTCTTGGCTGTAATCGTTTTTCAGACTTTGTTTTTGATGACCTTGACAGTTTCAAAGAGCATGGAGATCCATATTCTTTCATGTTGAGTTTTTATCCATGCTGTTGCTTCTATCTGAACTACCTTCTCTTTACCTTCCAGGCAAAATCCTCATTCTTCAAGGGCCAACTCAAAGCTTCCGGGTTTGGTCCTCAAGGTCAGCTCTTAGACATCTTCTCTCTCTACACTTTTATGACTTTAAAAGCAACTCTAAGCCAAAGATCCCTAAATGCATAGTTCCAATTCAGATTTTTACTCTGAGCTTAAACTTTGGCCAACAGGCTACTTGACATGTTTACTCGAGAGTCTAACTCTCGAGAGTTAGACCACACTAGGCCCTACTCACCATGGCCCCTACAGAACTATTTATCACTCCAGCCCCCAACCTGTTTCTCCCCGTCCCCCCATCTTGTCAAATGACTCCACTCTGGCCCTGTGGCTCAGACAGGAGCCTGGAGCTCTGCTTTGCCCTGTCTTCCCACAAGCCCCTAGTTCTCAGATCACCAAGGCATGATGAGTCCACTTCCTGCCATCTCTTCCATCCATCCATTTCTTCCAGTGACCCAGCCCTAGCCCAGGTACCACTGTACTTGGACACCTGCAGTAGCTTGCCCTCTTTCAAGTTGTTCTTCACAGAGACTCCAGAGCAAGCTTTTAAAATGTAACTCAGACTCTGGACCTGCCCTACTGAGAACCCTTTGGTGCCTTCCCTTTGCACTTGGAATCAAACTCACATACCTTCCCCTGGCTTTTAAGGCCTTGCAACCCAGACCCTGCCTGCCTCCCTCTCAAAACCACTTATCTGTTCCTTCAAATGTTCAAGGATTTGTGATGTCTTAGTGAAGAAAACAAACAAAAGTCCTTGACCTTGTGGACCTGGCATTCTAGTGGGGGAGCTAGACAATAAGCCTAATGAATATGTAAAGCAGATAGTATGTTAGAAGGTGACAGGTACTGTGGAAAAGAGGGAAATTAGAGGAGGAGGAAGAAGGTTAGTGGTAAGTGGGGGCAGTGTATAGTAATAAGTGGCTGCCCGGGAGGTATCATTGAGAAGGTGGGATGTGAACACAAACTTATAGGAAGCAGGAGAGTTAGCCAGATGGATATTTTGGGCAAGAGTGTTGCAGACAGAACAGCTTGAGCAAACGTCCTGAGGCTGGAGTGTGCCAGAAGGTTCAGGGAAGAACAAGGCTGCCAGGTGGCTGGAGTAGAAAGGCTGCAGGGTCAGTCACATGAGGAAAACTCAGCAGGAAACGGGGGCCACTTTCCTTCACACCTCACACTCCAGCCACTAAAAGTTCTGCTTGGGTTCCCAAAAGCCATGCTGTTTCTCATCTCCTATATTTGCACAAGCTGGTCCCTTGACCCATGTGTATTCCCCAGCTCTGCCTGGCTCCTTCTGCTTATCTATTAAGGCTCAACTGAGATGCCACTTTCCCAAGGAGGTCCCCCTCAGTTACGTGCTCCAGCACCCCAAACTTCCCTTATATGACTCTTCACCAGTGAATTATTATTGTTTGAGCCCCATTTCCTCCATCAGACTGTACTAGTCTTGAGTGGGGGGATCGGGTTCACAGCTGTCTCCCTAGGGCCTACTCCAGAGCTGGGCTTGGCTTGGATGTCTGGTAATGATTTGTTGAAAGAAGGAATGCGGTGAATCAGTGTGTGCACCACACACGGGGAGCTCTGGACTGTGTGGGGAAAGTGGGCAGTTCCACAGAGATTAAGCCAGGTTAAACCCTGCTGTCTGCCCAGGGATTATTCAGGTGCACAGAAGGATCTGGGGTGCTGACATTTCCCCAGGGTGCTCCCATTTTGAACTCTGCCACCCATGGGGGGACATAGAAAGGGAGGGTATTTGGGATTTGGCCAAGCTTCTTTTGTGGTTTTTGACAAAGGGATTAAGAAGACAAGTAACTTCATCTTTGGGAGAAAATTCCAGGACATAGAAAAATGACCTGCTTTGGAGGGCTCGAAGGGGATCTGAGCTTCTTCTCACATCTCCCTGCAGACCTGGGAAGTGGAGTTAGGGCCCAAGGGCAAGATTATCATTACAAAGCCAGAATTTCATAAGGAGCAGCTCCCAGAACTGGAGTTCAAAGAATTGTCCTTGCATGCTTGCCAACCCTTCTTGCATGAAAGACTTGGAAAATCAGGCCATCCTGTGTCTAGTAACACATCAGTGACTGAGACAGATTCCTCTCTCCCTTCAATGAGTGGAGTTTGGCGAGGGAAAAAACACCCCACTTGCATGCATCCCCTTGCAAAGGCAAAGCTGAATTGAATTTGCTGACACATTATTGGTCATTGATAGTCTTTTCCCAGGACTGTGCTCATAAGGAAATATTGTTGTGTAAGGTACAACATACCCACCTATGGCTGAGCACAGTTCATGTGTTTGCATTTGCATTTCTCCTGACCTTACTGTGGCCACCACTTCCTCCTTTTTCATGCCCTGATTGTTGAGGAAGTTTTTGGGGATTGGTCCTTGATGACCTTCAGTGAGCCTATCCCACAGAGTTTCCTCTTTTCTACTTTGCTTTGATGCTTCCCTTGGAGACAAATGCATGTATGACAGGCATCAAGGAGACTATGGACCCATCACACATCCTTCTTGGTCCTTCCCACAGGTTGTATGCACCAAGTTACACTTAAGGGACCTTGCTTTGTTTCCTTGTAAACATTTTAAAAACTGAGGTATAACACACATACATAAAAGGCACTGACTTTAAGTGTGCATCCCAACAAAGTTTTACATATGTACTCACCCACACAATGATCTCCAAGATCGAGATACAAAATACCCCCTGGACCCCAGAAGGCTCCCTTGTTCCCCTTCTTAATGGCCACCATTTCCCAGCGTAAGCACTAACTCGAAATGATACCACCATAGATTTGTTTCTCTTGTTCTAGAACTTCATATGAATGGAATCATAACATTTACTCATTGGTGACTGACTTCTTTTACTCAATAGTATGTTTGAGATTCACTGATGTTGCCTGTATCAGCAGTTCCCCTGTGGATGGACATTTGCATGGTTTCCAGTTTGGACTATGACTAATAGAGCTGCTATGAACAACTTTCTATGACTTTTTGGGTGCACACAGTACTTGTTTCTGTTGGGGAAATACCCAGTAGTAGAATTGAGAGAAGACAGGTGACTGCTTACTGCTAGGAGATTCTATCAACAGTCATTGTATCATTTTGTGTGTTGTGCTTTTGACATCTTCACAACATAGACTTTGTTTTAAACATGTTGAGGTCACTTCTGTGCACAGTCCTTTGGACTGATGGGGGAGGGGAAAGAGGTATTAACAAAATTGCTTCTTAGATGAACCGAGGGGGCCCTGAGTTCTGACCTTGGAAGAGATGAGAGTAGGAACTCAGAGTATTTACCCTTGTAACCTAGAGTGCATCAGAGGTAGATGTGTCTCTAGGTGTCCTCATTTATCCCCCCATTCCCCACCATTAAACTGGAAACACCCTGAGCACAGGCACTGTGTCTCATTCAGACCTATGTCTTCAATGTCTAGTATGGTTCCTGGCACATAGATAGGTGCTTTAATACAGAAAAACCAGTTTAATACTTGTTGCAAATATTTGTGGAGCATGTCCTAGAGCCGAACATGACTTTACCAGTGTGGTTGCACTTAAGCCTTGGGATAGTCCTCTGAACTCAGGGGAGGGAACCTCCTGCTAATAAGGATAAGGAAGGGAGCTGTGCCCCGAGCAGGTTAGAACACACAGCTGGCAGGCAGCAGCTTTCCAGTGAGACCAGAGGCAGTCTAACTCAGGAGTCTGTGGTCTTTGCCATGTTTGCAAACTGAGTGTGTGTGTGTGTGTGTGTGGTGGCAAGAGTCCGCACCCCCTTTTTCAGAGGAGGAAGCTGAGGCTCAGAGATGTTAAGGAACCCTTCTCTATGGAGTCAGCTGGGCCAGGCAAAGCTAATTATTATTATTATTATTTTTAATATTTTACTTATTTATTTGAGAAAGAGAGAGAGCACAAGCAGGGGGAAGGGCAGAAGGGGTAGGAGAGGCAGACTCCCAGCAGCAGGGTGGTGGTGGGGGCGTTGTCTTGGTCCCAGGCCTCCAGCCAAACTGACTGAGCCACCCAGGTGCCCCTGCAAAGCTAATTCTTAAAGGTGGAATATTTTTAGTAGGGACCCTTGGTGGTTGCTCCCCACCTCCTGTTCCCCACTCCTGAGTGCTTGGCCACCAGGGTCACAAGACCCCCTGTGAGCCTCTGCCTTAGCTGCCTCCCTGTCCTCCCTAGTCAGGGGCTGGGGGGTGTGGGGAGTGCGGTTGGGGTGGTGTGGGGATCGGGAGGGGTGAGGGGGTGGGGAGTATCAAACCCACAATCCTTCCTTTAAAGTGCTTGGCACTGTTTGGAGAGCTCCAGACCCGGGGACTTGCTTCTTTCCAGGGGTCCACTTATGTCACACTGGCTTTGGGTTCTCCGCTGAGTGCGGTAACCAGGGCACCGTCTTCCATCAAAGGAAGCCTCCGTGGTTCCGGTCTCCAGGGTCTTCTGACTGATCCATTCATTTCAGCCCTTGGGCCTCAGGGACCGGAACTCTGCCCTCCCGAAACCCAAGCTGGGCCTGGGGCCAGGAGCAGCCCGGCCCCCCCCCCCCCCGCCCTGCCGATCCAGGAGCCAGAGGGGCAGAGGGGCAGCTTTCCTTTCCTGAACTTTGTGGCTGTTTAATTATCCTTGAAAGCTTTTAAAGTATTTCACACAAGTAATATATGTATAAATGTTAACCTGCCGCTTTATACATGTGGAACAACCTAAGTGCCTGTCAACTTAAGAGGAACATTTCTCCTCACTGTCCCCATCTCAACCCCATGGCGTCCCTTCCCCAGGGTTACCACAGTTGTTGGTGCTGTGTGCCCATGTTGTGGTCATTTATCTGCAGCTTGCATTCTAAACTCTATGATAGATCTTCTAGATATTTCTATGCAAGACATGGGGATCCTCTTCACTGTTTTGATTTACTGCAGTATAAAATAGAGTGTGATGCCTATAGTTGTTTATTTTTCCAACCAAACCCTTTCCACTGGACGTGTAGGTTTTTTCCAGTCTGTTGCTATTACCGATAATTCTGCTCCAAACATCCATGCACTTGCCTGTCTGTGCTTGGATGTGGGCGTTTCTCTAGGGCAGACACTATGAAGTGGAAATGCTGGGCCAGTGCTGAATTTTAGCAGATGCTACCGAATTACCGTCCAGGATGGCGGTACCGTTTCACACGCCCACCCTCTATGTCTGACATTACTGGATTGTCTACACGCTCACCAACTCTGGGTGTTAGAAATCTTTAGTTTGTCTACTGAAAATGTGTCTGTGGTATTATAAGTCAGGATAGTGGGGGGTGATGGTGGATAGGAAGGAGCACGAGGGGGGCTTTTGGAATGCTGTTGATGTTCTGTTTTTTGATCTCAGTAGTGGCTACACAAATATTTTCAGTTTCTCAAAATTCATTGAGTGGTATGCTTATGATAGGTGCACTTTTCTGTGTGTATGTTATTCTTTAATAAAATGTTCAAACCATTTCCTCCCTTCCCCAATCTGGTGGGTGACAAATGATATCCTATGATCATTTTATTTTAGAGGTTGAGCCTTCTTCTTCTTCTTTTTTTTTTTTTTTTAAGATTTTGTTTATTTTTTTGAGAGAGAGAGAGAGAGAGCGTGCACAAGTCAGGGGAGAGGCAGAGGGACAAGCAGACTTCCAACCAAGCAGAGAGCCTGATGCAGGGTTTGATCCCAGGACCCTGGGATCATGACCAGAGCCAAAGGCAAGACACATAACTGACTGAGCCACCCAGGCGCCCTGCTTGAGCCTTCTTTTGTTGGTACATTGGCTTTCTGGGTTCCTTTTCCCTGAGTATTTTACTTCTGGGTCTTATGAGAATGGTTTGTCTGACAGAGGAAACCCCTTCCAGAAAGGGGAAAAGGCAATTGACCCTCCCTGAGCACCAACCATATGCTCTTGCGCTCACAGCACTCTTTCAGGGTAGGCGCCATTCACACCATGAGGCTGGGGCTCAGAGCCGCGAGGTGACATGCCCGAGGTCACAAAATCTTCTGCCCGTAGAGCCCCACCCTCCTTGTTACCCCTGGAGCGCTCATGCGGCGGGCATTGGGCCAACCATGCAGCAGGCGTGATTGCAAGTAACGCCGCAGTGGCCCGGTGAGGCGGCTTTATGGTTGTCCTGTTTTATGCAGCTCAGCAGGGTCAGATACCTCGTGCAGCTCACCCTGTTCGTAAGCTGGAGAGCAGGGTGAGCCCAGGTCTGCCTGGCTTTCATGCTGTGATAAGGCAGGTCTAACCAACAGAATGTTCTGCAGGGTTGGAAATGCTGGATCTCTGTGCTGACAATATGGTAGCCACCAGCCACATGTGGCACTTGAGACATGGCTAGCGCTTCTGTGGAACCGAAATTTTAGTCTTATTTACTTTTAATTAACTGGACAGAGCAACTTTAAGGAGTCAGGTCATGAGAAGGAGAGAAACTGCAGGGTTTCCAGGTGGAGGTGACAGAGCGGCTGCCCCAGTGGGAAATCAGCCAGCCCACCGGGAGGGACCCACTCAGAGCGGTTCTCACACAGCCCACACATAGCCGGTCTCTTTTCTGGCACCGGAACCATGCTGGGCAGCAGGAGCCGGGACTATTATAATCAGATGAGGCCTAAATACACCTCTTAACCTAGGACTCAGTTTCCTCATCTATAAAATGGGTATCAGAATAGGGCTTTTTTTTTTTTTTTTAAGATTTTATTTATTTGAGAGAGAGGGAGAAAGCACGAGTGGGGGGAGGGGCAGAAGGAGAGGAACAAGCAGACCCACCAAACTGGGATCCTGACAGGGGGTTCAAGGATCCCAGGACCCTGGGATCATGAGCTGAGCTGAAGACAGACGCTTAACTGACTGAACTACCCAGGCATTCCCAAATTGGACTTGTTTTAAGACTAAATGAGAAAAGGGATGCCTGGGTGGCTCAGTCAGTTAAGGGTCTGCCTTTGGCTCAGGTCATGACCCCAAGGGATTGAACTCTGTATTGGGCTCCCCGCTCGGCAGGGAGCCTGCTTCTCCCTCTCCTGCTGCCCCTCCCCTGCTCATCCTCTCTCTCTCTCTCATATAAATAAATATAATCTTTAAAAAAAAGACTAAATGAGAGAATGTACAGCGGTGGCATGTATTTGACATTCAGTAAGCTCGTCAACAGACTATTATCACAGTGATCTGTCATAGGCTCACTTTGAAAGGTCTTGCATCATATAATGGTAAACCATATTCATGCTAATAACTTAAATAATGCAGACGGATATAAAGTGGGACCTAAAAATCTCTGAATACTTGAATCCCCCATCCTGTCCCAGTTGAAATTGCTGTGAGTAGTTTCTTATGTACGCACGTAGGAATTGGTTCCGCTTTCATTAAACATCTAAAACAATTCTGATGTTTTTTTTTTTTTGAAAAGTACAAAAGGGATCACACTAAATGCACTCCCCCGTAACTTTCTTTTGTCGCTTTATGATATCTCAAGTGTGCCTTTCCACATGTGCAGTGATTTTACTGTCTGCATGATGTTTCCTGGTTCCCTGGTTAATGTCATACATAACTTATTTTGCAGGTCCTTACTGATGGGCATTCAGGTTGTTAGCGTTTATTTTGCTCTTGGGAGTGATGTTTCCATGAGCCCTTTACACATGTCTTTCTGTACTGGGTACATTCACCCACCAGAGGGAAAAATCTTACCAATGGTATTGCTGGGGCAACGGTTGGGGTATTTTCAACTGTGATAGATGTTGGCATATGTCAAATCTCCTTTTAAACTTCTCAGGAGCATGGGACTTTAAAGGAATGGTCTAGTAGTTTCTTCTGACAAGGCTCCTCAAACCCTGCTAGTAATCACCCCTGGAATGTATCTGCTGGATGGGTTTGGAGAAATTTTTTCTTTAAGCAGATCTGGCTTGTAAGGTCTCTGTGGTGCAGGGACATGGACGGGGGCACCTGGGAGTCGGGGTACTGGATCCCTACTAATCCCAGAACTGGCTGGTTGCTGGAGTCTGAGGGCAAAATCTCTGCCTTCCTGGGGGACCGGTCCTGTAGGAAACACTCTGGGGGGAGCCACTGGGCCTGTGGATCTGGGTGGGGAAGGAGGAGGAGAGGAGACACCCAGAGGGGCCTTGCCAAGGACTGGACAATGGCGATTCTCAGCAGGCGAAATCCAAACAGCCCACAAGTGTAAGAAAAGA
Organism: Taxidea taxus jeffersonii; assembly: GCA_003697995.1. Lineage (NCBI taxonomy): Eukaryota > Metazoa > Chordata > Mammalia > Carnivora > Mustelidae > Taxidea > Taxidea taxus. Next base: position 7,233 of record RCUC01138806.1, on the reverse strand, counting down.
CGCTTGGCCTCCCCAGAAACCAAAGAAATGCACCCTGAAGTAACAGTGCAGTATTTTTTTTTGGCCGCCTATCAGATTGGCAAAAATTAAAACAAAAATGATACCTGGTATTGGAGACAGTTGGACACCTAGTGCGGCGAAATGGACACTTCAGTCCTCCTGGAGGGAGTGTTGAGAGGATAGTCATTCTGCAGGGAAATATGTGGGCTCCGACATCCACACTCCTCCATTTCTAGGAATTTGTTTTCAGGAAACAGCTGAACATATGCACCAGGATACATGCTTGAGGATTTGCATTAACCAGCATTGTTCATGATAGGAAAAAGATTGGCAATAAGGTAAATAACCAGAGGTAGGGAACTGGTTAAATAAACTGTGTTACCTCCAGGAAAGGTAATAATCCTGGGCTAAACCTGATACTGTAGACTCATGTTTACTAACACGGAAGATGCCCACAATCTGTATATGAAAATTAGGTGAAAAAAAAAAAAAACCCAAAACCACGGGTTACAAAATAGTATTTGTGATTCCATTTTTATCGGTAACAAAATTAGCTCTATGTGTATTATTACATATATAGGGTAATGCTAGAGATAGGGTGTATTACATATGCAGAGACATGTTACATATATCAATTATATGTCTGCATGGAGATGTATGTGTCTGTGTGCCTACATATGTATAGTATGTGAATTTATGTGGGAAATGTTTGGGAGGGTAGAAGGAAAATGCAGTGATTATACTCAAGTGGTGGGAAATTTTCATTCATTCATTTTTGTCATTCTCTGCCTTGAGGAGGGATTTATTCATTCATTTTTTTGGCAATGAGCTTGTATTGTTTTTATAATAGGAAAAATAAGATATTCATATTAATTTAGGAAACAAAGAAAGCTGATAACTCTGTCTTAACTATGTTAACCAGTCTAAGTGTAACCATCCCTTTACACCAAGAATGTCCCCAACTCTTGTCTACTTTAGAAGCCGTCTCTGATCCCAGGACTGTCTGTAATTACAATAATAATGAGGAGGAAGGGGAGGAGAATGCTGTCAGTGTATTGAGCTCATGCGGCAGGCCAGCCACTGGCTGGTACTTCATGTACCTTCTTTCATCGGATCCTCTTAGTGGCCTGAGACATAGATATTCTCATGTCTTTGGATTTCCCAGGAGGGCCTGAAATGGGGACTTTGCAAGTGATTTATCGAGGGAGGACATTCATAGGAAGTCTGTGAAGAAGTAAGGGAGGGCAGCAGGGTGGGGGGGGGGTAGAAGTTAGGCAAAGAGGCCGTTTCAGCTGAAGTCTGGTCTCAGCCTGACCCTGTGCGGAGGTCTGGGCTCTACATGGTACCTCGTTGTCCTGCCTTGAGGCAAGAGGACTGGTCTTTTATCCCTCTGTGTTAGTTGGTCATTGGCTGTACGACATGGGAAGGGATGACCAGGCTGAGGGGGTCAGCCTCCCAAGTACCTCTGGGTGAGTGACCTCCCATTGGGGAATTTTTCTAAGAAGAGTAGAGCAGTTAGCTGCCAACATTCACAGCACCTGGCAGCTGGGTGTGCTGGATGAGTACAGGGGCTCTGGGTGGAGCACTGACCTCCTCCATGTTATTGTCCCCATTTTACAGATGGGGAAACTGTGGCTCAGGGAGGTTAAGTGACTTGCCCAAGGTTACTCAGCTGGTAAGGGATGGAGCCTGGTTTTGAACTCCTATCCGAAGCTCTTGCTCTGAGCCCTGAAGCCAGACTGCTGGCAGTTTCACAGAGCGGAAAGAGAACGAGGATGTGGGTGGATGCAACATCCGCTGCCCTACCACGCGCCCCCTTCACCTGCTCTCTGTGCTTCACCTTCGCATCACAGTTGAGAAGCACTTCCAACCTGGCTGTTGAAGAAGGGAGCAACAAAAAGCCTTTGTGTTTCTGCAGAGGTCCCTGAAGGTTGTATATTGGTGGAGCTGGTTGCTAGGAGACATTTCTCCAGAAAGGTTCCTTTGGAAAATGAGCTCCGGCTCTGCCTATAGCCTCACATTATTATACCTGGGCGAAAGACATCCTAGCCTGTGTTTCCCCCCGAGATATTCGATGTGGATCCAATTCCTTCTCCTACTGGTTCTTCCAGGCCCAGTTCAGAGCGTATTCCAGCTGAAAACAGCTCCTGGCCCAGACAGACTCAGGATCATGGAGAGAAAGAGTCCTTTGAGATGACCTGCCTGTCCTCCCCACTAGGTAGACAGGGAAACCGAGGCACAGGGAGTTGAGGAACTCCCACAGTGAGCTAGTGGCAGGGTCATGATTTGTGTGTCGTTACTGCATGAGGCAGACCCCCACTCTGAATCCCTATGGTGAAGACAGCAAGAACTCAGTTTGCGAAGACTGGGTGCACTGCCTTTTAGGAATCCTTGGGTTTTAGAGCCTTCTGGGGGATAAGTGATTACCTTGCTCAAGTGGAGAGGAGCAGCTGGCATGAATGGGGCATTTGCTATGTGCCAAAACCTGGAGTAGGGGCTTTAAGTGTCTTCATCTGCTAAATCTGACCTCTGGACTATCTTGGGGTCCGTTTCTACTGGTGGTTTTCTTCTTCTTCTTTTTTTTACGATTTTATTTGTTTATTTGACAGACAGAGATCACAAGTAGGAAGAGGGGCAGGCAGAGACAGAGAGAGGGGGAAGCAGGCTCTCTGCTGAGCAGAGATCCTGATGTGGAGCTCAATCCCAGGACCCTGGGATCACGACCCGAACCAAAGGCAGAGGCTTTAACCCACTGAGCCACCCAGGTGCCCCTGGTGGTTTTCTTCTTGACTGAAGATAATATTTTCCTGTTTCTTTGCATGTTGAGAAAATCTTAATTGTGTACTGGGTAGTGTGTGTGTGTGTGTGTGTGTGTGTGTGTGTGAGAGAGAGAGATGTGTTATAGAATCTGGATTCTGTTTGCTTCCGAAGAATGTTAAGTTTTATTTTAGTCGACAGCACGGTTACCGGCTGATCCTCTTGAAATCCCATGTGCTTTGTTTGAGACTTTGTTAGGGAGGATTCATGCAAAGCCTGAGCTATCTCCCAAGCCTCCCTAACCCTGTAGGACTCGCCTTCACACTCTGTCCTTTGAGGGTCCCGGAGGATTTGGCTTCTGGCTGTGCTGGGGCTGGTCTAGAGCAGCCCTCACACTAGAGCTCCGTCCTCACTCCCAGGGCCCAGCCTTTGTGGCGTCTCAGTTGGAAGCCCATGATGAAGGTCTCTCCAGTGTCTCCCAGCCTGCCTGCCTTGCAGGATCCATTTGCTCCCCACGCTCATAACAGCTGCTCTCTGGGAGACCTTGCATTGTTTCATCCTGTGCACACATAGCCCAGCCTTTGTGCAAGGACTTGTGGGTCCCAGGGGTCCCCCCCACAGACTTCCGGGGCCCCCAGGCTATGCAGCTCCCTTCTCTTGAGGGTCCTGTCCTGCAGTTTCCTTCTGTTTCTGCTTAGTTGCCCAAACTCTGATTTGGGCTCTGCATCCTGAGCTTGGAGGGGACTGTTGTGCTCTGTTTAGGCTCCACTGCCCTGTCCTGCGCTCAGGAAATTGTTCCTACCACGAGAGCCCAGGTGACAAGGGGCTCAACTCGTGAGTTTTCCCTCACTGAGAATCACTATATCGTATGCTGCCCAATCTCTGGTTTTGTCAAGTGTAAAGTTATTGTTGGTGGGAGGGCTGGTCTGGCCCCAAGTCCTTTGTTATGTCCAGAAGGGAAAGTCCAACTCCTAGCTGGGCTCTCTCTTTCTCTCATCCTCTGTCTTTCCATTTGTCTCGGGATGTTTACAAGGACCCTGAGAAAAAGGGCTTACTATCCTCATTGAATAAGCAAAGAGAACAGGTTCATGGGGTGGTATAGAAATTGCCCCAGTAGCAAAATGGGGCAAATTACTGAAGAGTTTGCTGGACTTCAGAGCCCACGTTTTGTCCCTGTCCTGCTGTCACTGGAAAAGCTCAAATCAAAACTAAGTTTCACTTTTACCATCACCAAAATAGCACTTTCTGAGCCAACTCCCATGTCTTCCTACATCCCACCCTTTGCTGTGTACCTTTATTCCTGTTTCTGCCACTGACCCCCTGTCCTGGCAGTTGTCACCCTCGAAGTGGAGGATTATAGGTGTCTCCTGTGGGGCCTCCATTGTATTCTTCCCAGAACGCTTTTGCTGTCTTATTCTCTTGCTCCACTGACTTCAGTGCCTCCCCATGACCCCTCCTGGCCCTTCCCAAAGGGTAGAATTGAGAACTTAGGGAATGCTATAGCCCACAGCTCTCTTCTTGGAGATTCACAGCTGGAAGTGTAACCGCTCAGAGGCTTTGTAGGAAAGAAACCTGTTTAATTGGGCTTTACCCAGTCTTTGACCCTGAAACCCTTGGCTCATCTAGCACCTATTAAAATCTTGTGGAACATACTGGAAGACGTTGGACCACAGAGTAAAGGCTAGTCTTGTCCTTTCTTCTCTTGTTTTTTTTTTTTTTTTCCCTTCCCTTCCCTTTCTTTTTTGTTTAGTATCTTCTGTCTACATTTCAGTCCTTACACTTCAACCTACTCTTTTAATTTCATTTCCCATGATTTGTCGTAAGTCACTCTTGCCCCATACTTATTTCCTCCTCTAGCCTTCATACCCTCCTAGCTGTAAGAAAGATATAAGCCTGCACCTGTTGGGAGTTTCCATGAGGGGGAACTGGCCCAGGAATGAGGTCAATCAAAGCAAAGTGGAGCCATGAGGAAGAGAGGGACCAGATCTTGAAGGCTTAATTTAAGACCCTGGATTCAGCCTTGCCTGAAGCCATTACTCCTAGACTTTCAGCTATAAGAACTGATAAATCATCTTCCCTCCCCACTAAACTGCAATCAAAAGAGCAAAAAACAGCCTGGGAATCCCGTGTGGGCTCTTTCCAGAACAGCTCCTTCCTCAAATGTTAAATAACAATTACCCTAAGAGCCAGACACCTCACCTGTGCCAAACCTGCACAGTCATATAACTATCCCCATTTTGTAGATGAAGAAACTGGAGCTCGGGAGATTGAGTCACTTGCTCCAAGTCCCACAGCTGGCTGGTGCAGAGCTGAGATTTGTCTCGTGCTCCTGGAAGGAACCACCAAGTCCACAGCATCCAAATCAGGCCTGGAGCCTCCCTCCCCAGACTCTTGTGGATGTGGTATGGGGGACACCTAGGCTCTGGAACAGGGCAAAGGCAAGAAAATCAGCAGTGAGACCTGGCCCCAGATCCCATTACGCCAGGAGAGATCACGTTTCCCCCGTTCCGGCGCCATGAGCAGGGCAGAGAAGTGGGCAAGCAGCCACTTCCCTGGTTATTCAAGTAGAAAATTACAGGTGCCCAAAATAGCCTGGGCATTCTTTTATTTATGAATAAGTGGCAAGTCCGTGAAGCTGGAATGGGGGCTTATATGTATTTCTTTCCGTTGATCACTATATTGAGATCTGCACAGATCTCTAATTCTGTCAGGGGACTCTCTCAGGAGTTGGGGGAGCTGGCAGGATTGGGGTGGTGGTGTTTTCAGGGTACAGTGGTGAGAAAAAGGGAAAAGAGCCCTCACCACGCAGGAGCCAGAGATGTCCCTGTCCTAAGGCTTGAGTACCCAGAGGGTGTAGGGGTTGAGAGAGCAGACATGGGCCTCTCCCAGCCATCTCTGCCTTGCTGTGTGGTCTTGGGCAAATGGCTTAACCCCTCTGGGCCTCTGTTTCTTCTTCTGTAAAATTGAATGAGTCCTGAGCTCACAGAAAGGTTTATTTTCTTAAAATTAATACTTGCTCATTATAGACAATGAAGCAAGTACCAAAAATAAAAAAAAAACAAAAACAAAAACCCACAACAAAAACCACAGAAAAATGACCATTCTATCCCCCCATTGTTCCTCCCCAATTAAGATAATCAGGATTAACCTTTGGTTTGTATCCTTCCAGTCTTTCTTTCCATGCATGCATTAAAAAATGGCTGGTGGAGCCTAATACCTGAGCCACTGTGCTCTGAAAATGGAAACCTCACTTGTACTATAGTCAGCAAATATTAGCCAATCAACAAACATTATTGAGCACTGCTCTAGGCCTGGGTGGCTTGGAGGCAGCTTTCCCCCCAACACCCCCTGCATCCTCTTTCTGTTTCTCCAGGCCTCTGGCAGCAACCCCAACACTCAGAACCACCAGAGGGTTGGTGAAGAGAAGTCATTTTGCAGGTCTCAGACATGGATGTGAGGCCAAAGCTGGAGCCTGGAATGTGCTGGTGGGGACATGTGTGACCTTCCCATCCAGCAGGCCTACGCACAGATGGGCTGGCCTGGGCATGGCTTGTCCACCTCTGGCTCTCCTCCCTGCTGCCCTCTCCCGGGGCTGTGTGTTAACTAGTTTATGGGTAAAGCAATTAGAACCAGTGCCTGGCGCACAGCGTACCATACATCTTAGCTGCTGATAGGACTGTGAGTCCTATCATTAGTATTCCAGGTGGGGGCTAGGCAGCCTGAGGCCATTCCATCTTGGAGCCTCTGATTGGTAATGAACATGAGGAGAGAGCTGAGTCACTTGCAGGATGGAAATAACAGCATTAATGATTACTACTTACATTTATCAGGGCAGGACTGCACCAGACCATTCTTTCTGCTGCTGACAGACACCGAAGTAAATGAGTGTCATTAATTCCCACTCACAGGTGAAGAAACTGAGGCTCAGGGATTCCAGGTAGCTCTTCCAAGGCCACACAGCTGGCAGGTGGCGAACAGGGACTTGATCCCAGGTTGGTCCTATGCAGGGCCCATCCCTGAGGTTCAGCTTGTCTCAGGGAGGAAGGCTTGATTCCTGCCCCTGGGGTGCTCACCCTCTGGTGGCAGATGCCTAAATTTAGGACTTTTCCCCAGGTTCCCTGGGTTTGCTGAGGGGTAGAGGGAGAAGGCCGTGGGCCCTGGGGTTGGACTCCCTTGGTATAGGTTCCTACTCTGACACCTCCTAGCTCTGTCACCTGCCTAACTTCTCTCAACCTCAGTTTCTCATCTGGAAAATGGGGATAATCAAAGTATTGGTGAGAGGATGGAATTGAACGACATGAAACTCTCAGCATAGGTATGGGGCATAGTAAGTGCTCAGTAAATCCAGCTGTCAATAACTTTATCTCTGATGTGATTCCCGGAGGACTCACTGAATTTCCAAAGGCCGCCTTCCCTTCCACCTGAGTGGTGGGCAGGGCTATGGCTGGTTTCCTTCAGGGAAACCCTGGCCTTCCC
>RCUC01138805.1:0-62205 GCA_003697995.1 Taxidea taxus jeffersonii | reverse complement strand
TCGTTTTGAAGTTGAAAGAAAATTAAGACAAATATCAAGAAGCCATATTGTTTTACTTTATTATATTTAACATAAGATATTCTAAAAGTGAGAACAATACTATTTAAGAGGCGATCAAAATGGTATTTTTAAATTCTGATATATTTTTTAAATATTTTACTTATTTATTTGACAGACAGAGATCACAAGTAGGCAGAGAAACAGGTAGAGAGAGAGAGGGAAGCAGGACCCCCACTGAGCAGAGAGCCCAATGCGGGGCTTGATCCCAGGACCCTGACATCATGACCTGAGCTGAAGGCAGAGGCTTAACACACTGAGCCACCAGGCACCCCCTGATATTTTTATTTTTCTCTTTATTTTTTATTTTAATATAGTTAACAAACAATGGTACTGTAGTTTCAGATATGCGACAGAGTTATTCAACTTCTCTATATGTTATGCTATGCTCACCCAAAGTGTAGCTACCATCTGTCACCATATAGCTCTATTACAGTACCATTGACTATATTTCCTATGCTGTGCCTTTTATCCCCATGACTTATTCATTTCATTCTCTTTCACCCACTTTGTCCATTCCCTCTTCCTGTCTGGCATCCATCAGTTTGTCTGTTTTTGTTTTTGTTTTCGTTTTCTGTATTTATAGGTATGCTTCTGCTTTTTGTTTGTTTATTCGTGTGTGTGTACATGTGTGTGTGTGTGTTTTAGATTTCACAAATTAACTTTATTTAGAAAGTAGATGAACCTAGGGACTTTATGGTCAGTTGCCCAGAACCTAACTTTAAGAATAAGGTACTCATTGCCCCAGCCCATGGCTAATTCTCTTTTTGTGCATTACCTTTAGCCAAAGATGTCATCAAGGTTATGCCCTTCCTGGTGGCTGGCACTCATCCTTTGGTAAATAGAATTATATAAAAGTTATTCCTTTTGATTGAATTCTAAGTGATTCTGAAATGCCGTCCCAGTTCCAGAGCTCTGCATTGGATAGATTGAGGTTTTTATTTTGCTTTGTTTTTTTGCAACTTTATTGCAGTTCAGACTTCTTTACTCCTTCACAAGTGCTGTTTCCAAACACACTATGCACCAATAAACTTCCTGCAAGTAAGTCAGTATCTAGGATCTGGTTTTTAGGAGAACTGGGTCAAAGAATATGAATTTTTCTTAAACCTGGAAAGAATAAATGAAAGGATGTTTAGAAAATACTATGATAAAAACAAAGGATATTTGTATTATATACGATTGAATGTAAACATATCCATTTGTTTCTCTTGATTATTTTTGTTATTGTTTTTTTCCTAAGGAGTAATATTTCATACACTAAATTATAAGGTAGTAGCAACAATAGGCATTCTTCATCAGGAGGTCATAGAAGGATATTGCCACTGAATCAATGACAAATTATTTAAATGAATGAATGAAGATATTCCACTGGGGAGGGGTAGTAAAGCAAAATTTGAAAATGTCAACAGGAATGCCACAGTGTGAAATACTGATTGTTTAACTTGATTCTAAGCTACAACTATTAAGGATAGCTACTATGTTTCCAATAACACAGAAACTACTCTGGGATTTTAGCATTCAAAGATGCTAGATAAACTAATATTCTAGTGTAATTAGAAAACATTATAATAATGAGCATTCAGGTAAAGTTTGGTTACAGACTTATGGACAGTTTTTCATTTTCATTTATATTCCTTTATCATATTTTCAGTTTTTCACTCCTTTAAATTTAAACAAATTAAATTTTAAACAAAATACTCCCAAAATTAAGTGGGTGATGCTGTCCTAGTCACCAGTCGAATATATATATTTTTTCTTCTTTTTTTAAATATTTTTTTTCTTTATTTGTGTTCTCTTTTTTAATTTTTTTCTCTTTTCTGAACTTCTTTTTACCCCCTTTCTCCCCCCTCCCCACAATTCGGGGTCTCTTCTGATTTGGTTAAAGCACATTTTCCTGGGGTCTTTGCCAACCTTTTAGTATTACATTTGTTCCTTCATATATTCTTATCTGGACAAAATGACACGACAGAAAAACTCACCACAAAAAAAAGAGCAGGAGGCAGTACTGAAAGCTAGGGACCGAATCAATACAGACATTAGTAATATTTCATATCTAGAATTCAGGATGACAATTCTCAAGGTTCTAGCCAGGCTCCAAAAAGGCATGGAAGATATTAGAGAAACCCTGTCTGGAGAAATAAAAGCCCTTTCTGGAGAAATAAAAGAACTAAAATCTAATCAAGTTGAAATCAAAAAAGCTATTAATGAGGTGCAATAAAAAATGGAGGCTCTTACTTCTAGGATAAATGAGGCAGAAGAGAGAATTAGTGATATAGAAGACCAAATGGCAGAGAATAAAGAAGCTGAGCAAAAGAGAGACAAACAACTACTGGACCATGAGGGGAGAATTCGAGAGATAAGTGATACCATAAGATGAAACAACATTAGAATAATTGGGATTCCAGAAGAAGAAGAAAGAGAGAGAGGAGCAGAACGTATATTGGAGAGGATTATCATAGAGAATTTCCCTAATATAGCAAAGGGAACAGGCATCAAAATGCAGAAGTTGCAGAGATTCTCCCTCAAAATCAATAGAAATAGGTCCACACCCCGTCATCTAATAGTAAAATTTACAAGTCTTAGCAACAAAGAGAAAATCCGGAAAGCAGCACGGGAAAAGAAGTCTGTAACATACAATGGTAAAAATATTAGATTGGCAGCAGACTTATCCACAGAGACCTGGCAGGCCAGAAAGAACTGGCATGATATATTCAGAGCACTAAACGAGAAAAACATGCAGCCAAGAATACTTTATCCAGCTAGGTTATCATTGAAAATAGAAGGAGAGAAAAAAGGTTCCAGGACACACAAAAACTGAAAGAATTTGCAAACACCAAACCAGCTCTACAGGAAATATTGAAAGGGGTCCTCTAAGCAAAGAGAGACCCTAAAAGTAGTAGATCAGAAAGGAACAGAGACAATATACAGTAACAATCACCTTACAGGCAATACAATGGCAGTAAATTCATGTCTCTCAATAGTTACCCTGAATGCAAATGGGCTAAATGCCCCAATCAAAAGACACAGGGTTTCAGAATGGATAAAAAAACAAAACCCATCCATATGCTTCCTGCAAGAAACTCATTTTAGACCTGAAGACACCTCCAGATTGAAAGTGAGGAGGTGGAAAACAATTTACCATGCTAATGAACATCAGAAGAAAGCTGGGGTGGCAATCCTTATATCAGATCAATTAGATTTTAAGCCAAAGACTATAATAAGAGAACAGGAAGGTCACTATATCATACTCAAAGGGTCTGTCCAACAAGAAGATCTAACAATTTTAAATATCTATGCCCCTAACAAGGGAGCAGCCAACTATATAAACCAATTAATGACAAAATCAAAGAAACACATTGACAAGAATACAATAATAGTAGGGGACCTTAACACACCCCTCAATGAAATGGACAGATCATCCAAGCAAAAGATCAACAAGGAAATAAAGGTCATAAATGGCACACTGGAGCAGATGGACATCACAAATATATTCAGAACATTCCATCCCAAAGCAACAGAATACACATTCTTCTCTAGTGCACATGGAACTTTCTCCAGAATAGATCACATCCTGGGTCATAAATCAGGTCTCAATCGGTATCAAAAGATTGGAATCATTCCCTGTATATTTTCAGAACACAATGCTCTGAAGCTAGAACTCAATCACAAGAGGAAATTTGGAAAGAGCACAAATACATGGAGACTCAACAGCATCCTTCTAAAGAATGAATGGGTCAACCAGGAAATTAAAGAAGAATTGAAAAAAAAACCATGGAAACAAATAATAATGAAAGCACAATGGACCAAATCTGTGGGACACAGCAAAGGCAGTCCTGAGAGGAAAATATATAGCGATACAAGCCTATCTCAAGAAACAGGAAAGATCTCAAATACACAAACTAACCCTACACCTAAAGGAGCTTGAGAAAGAACAACAAAGAAAGCCTAAACGCAGCAGGAGAAGAGAAATCATAAAGATCACAGCAGAAATCAATGAAATAGAAACCAAAAAGACAATAGAACAAATCAACAAAACTAGGGCTGGTTCTTTGAAAGAATGAATAAGATTGATAAACCCCTGGCCAGACTTATCAAAAAGAAAAGATAAAGGACCCAAATAAATAAAATCATGAATGAAGGAGGAGAGATCACAACCAACAACAAAGAAATAAAAACAATCATAAGAACATATTATGAGCAACTCTATGCCAACAAATTTGACAATCTGGAAGAAATGGATGCTTTCCTAGAGACATATAAACTACCAAAACTGAACCAAGAAGATATAGAAACATCATAGGTCCATAACCAGTAAGGAGATTGAAACAGTCATCAAAAATCTCCAAACAAACAAAAGCCCAGGGCCAGATGGCTTCCCAGGGGAATTCTACCAAACATTTAAAGAAGAATTCATTCCTATTCTCCTGAAATTCTTCCAAAAAATGAAAAGGAAGGAAAACTTCCAAACTCATTTTATGAGGCCAGCATCACATTGATCCCCAAACCCGACAAGGATCCCATCAAAAAAGAGAATTACAGACCAATATCCTTGATGAACACAGATGCGAAAATTCTCACCAAAATACTAGCCAATAGGATCCAACAGTACATTAAAAGGATTATTCACCACGACCAAGTGGGATTTATTCCAGGGCAGCAAGGTTGGTTCAACATCCACAAATCAATCAATGTGATACAATACATTAACAAAAGAAAGAACAAGAACTATATGACACTCTCAATAGATGCTGAAAAAGCATTTGACAAAGTACAGCATCCCTTCCTAATCAAAACTCTTCAAAGTGTAGGGATAGAGGGCACATACCTCAATATTATCAAAGCCATCTATGAAAGACCCACCGCAAATATCATTCTCAATGGAGAAAAACTGAGAACTTTTCCACTAAGGTCAGGAACACGGCAGGGATGTCCGCTATCACCACTGCTATTCAACATAGTACTAGAAGTCCTAGCCTCAGCAATCAGACAACAAAAAGAAATCAAAGGCATCCAAATCGGCAAAGAAGAAGTCAAACTATCGCTCTTTGCAGATGATATGATACTATATGTGGAAAACCCAAAAGGCTCCACTCCAAAACTGCTAGAGCTTGTACAGGAATTCAGTAAAGTGTCAGGATATAAAATCAATGCACAGAAATCAGTTGCATTTCTTTACCAACAACAAGACAGAAGAAAGAGAAATTAAGGAGTCAATCCCATTTACAATTACACCCAAAACCATAAGATACCTAGGAATAAAACTAACCAAAGAGGCAAAGAATCTATACTCAGAAAACTATAAAGTACTCATGAAAGAAATTTAGGAAGACACAAAGAAATGGAAAAATGTTCCATGCTCATGGATTGGAAGAATAAATATTGTGAAAATGTCTATGCTACCTAAAGCTATCTACACATTTAATGCAATGCCTATCAAAATCCCATCCAATTTTTTCAAAGAAATGAAACAAATAATTCCAAAATTAATATGGAGCCAGAGAAGACCTCGGATAGCCAAAGGAATATTGAAAATGAACGCCAAAGTTGATGGCATCACATTTCCAGACTTCAAGCTCTATTAAAAATCTGTCATCATCAAGACAGTATGGTACTGGAACAAAAACAGACAGAAAGATCAATGGAACAGAATAGAGAGCCCAGAAATAGACCCTCAAATCTACGGTCAACTGATCTTCGACAAAGCAGCAAAGAATATGCAATGGATAAAAGACAGCCTCTTCAACAAATGGTGTTGGGAAAATTGGACAGCCACATGCAGAAAAATGAAATTGGACCATTTCCTTACACCACACACAAAAGTAGACTCAAAATGGATGAAGGACCTCAATGTGAGAAAGGAATCCATCAAGATCCTTGAGGAGAACACAGGCAGCAACCTTTTCGGCCTCAGCCGAGCAACTTCTTCCTAGGAACAACGCCAAAGGCAAGGGAAGCAAGGGCAGAAATGAACTATTGGGACTTCATCAAGATCAAAAGCTTTTGCACAGCAAAGGAAACCGTCAACAAAACCAAAAGACAACTGACAGAATGGGAGAAGATATTTGCAAACGGCATATCAGATAAAGGGCTAGTATCCAAAATCTATAAAGAGCTTAGCAAACTCAACACCCAAAGAACAAATAATCCAATCAAGAAATGGGCAGAGGACATGAACAGACATTTCTGCAAAGAAGACATCCAGATGGTCAACAGACACATGGAAAAGTGCTCCACATCAGTCAGCATCAGGGAAAAAACAAATCAAAACCACAATGAGATACCACCTCACACCCGTCAGAATGGCTAAAATGAACAAGTCAGGAAATGACAGATGCTGGCGAGGATGTGGAGAAAGGGGAACCCTCCTACACTGTTGGTGGGAATGCAAGCTGGTGCAACCACTCTGGAAAACAGCATGGAGGTTCCTCAAAAAATTGAAAATAGAGCTACCTTATGACCCAGCAATTGCACTACTGGGTTTTTACCCTAAAGATACAAATGTAGTGATCCGAAGGGGTACGTGCACCCGAATGTTTATAGCAGCAATGTCCACAATAGCCAAGTTATGGAAAGAACCTAGATTTCCATCAACAGATGAATGGATAAAGAAGAAGTGGTATATATATACAATGTGATACTATGCAGCCATCAAAAGAAATGAAATCTTGCCATTTGCGACGACATGGATGGAACTAGAGGGTATTATGCTTAGCAAAATAAGTCAATCGGAGAAAGACAACTATCATATGATCTCCCTTATATGAGGAAGTGGAGATGCAACAGGGGTGGGGGCTAAGGGGGTAGGGAATGAATAATGGAAACAAGATGGGATTGGGAGGGAGACAAACCAAAAGAGACTCTTAATGTCATAAAACAAACTGAGGGTGGTGGGGGGAGGGGTTTGAGAGACGGTGGTGGGGTTACATTATATGTTTAAAAAAAAAATTTAAAAAAATGAAGAAGGACAAAAAGTATTTTTAAATGCATACAGTATACTATAAATTATAGTCAGCAGGTACATATTTTATTTAATTATAAAAATTTTAATTGGTAGTTACTTGAATGAATTGTCTTATTAAATCTAAAATTTGGAAAAAGTTTATAACTTTTATAAACATAAACTTAGCTTATAATTCTCATCTCTCATGTCATATAAAATTTAAAATACAGTAATTTATAACAATCAATCTCATGATTCATGGTATTAAAGACATGTAAGTATTTGTTGTGTTCCCTATAACATTTTTGATGTGTTTGTTTATGATCAGGTGAGAATTCTTAAATTTCTTTGCTATTTCATTCTATTAGTGGCTTTCCATTTGCGCAGTGAAACATTTCCCTTTAACACATGTGTAATTCATATTAACTTATATTAAATCATTAAATTTACTTATAATTTTAAAGTTGTGACTTTAAGACAAAGCACTGGTTCTCAAACCATGAAAAATATTATTTTAATATCATAATAGTCACTATTATAGTATTTTGATTATTATAAGAATCCAGTCTATTTGAATACAATTCTCTCAAATTCCTTGGAAGAAAAACTACTCAAATCAACAATCAATTGAAATGACCTTTACACATTCATTAAAACTCATTAGATGCACATACATATTAATATAAAGAATACAATTTCCATTTCAGTGTGTATTTTCAGGCCTTGTACAATTTGAATATTTTAAAATATCTAAAATGCAATTGCCCTGATTAATCAGGAAAAAAAAAGAGAGAGAAAATAATGGAAACACCAGAAGACTCATTTAAGGTAAAATTATTATTTGGTATATATGCATGCAAAATAAATAGTTTAAAATTCATTACCATTGAAATATTTTAAGTTTAGAACTCAAGAGGAAGATGATAGGATAACCATGGATTAAGAAATATAAATATCTAAGCACTGAAAAGAAAAAAAAATGAATGAAGAGGAGAAAATATAGTGGGGGGAATGAATGAATGTTAAAATGTATTGTAATATATTGTAATTCATATAAAAATCAAGGGACACCTGGGTGGCTCAGTTGGTTGGGCAGCTGCCTTCGGCTCGGGTCATGATCCCAGTGTCCTGGGATCGAGTCCCACATCGGGCTCCTTGCTCAGCGGGGAGCCTGCTTCTCCCTTTGCCTCTGCCTGCCACTCTGTCTGCCTGTGCTCTCTCTCTCTCTCTAACAAATAAATAGATAAAATCTTTAAAAAAATCAAATAAGGTTGCTTACCAAAAATATTTAATTTATTTTTCCCAGTGTTCTAGAAAATAAGTAGAAAATATTCTGAGACACCCTTCGACTAACATGCAATTTGCAAGTAGAGTAAGATAGAATAACCGTATAACTCTTTCTACAAAATAAGAATTCAGTGTTAAACAGAAAATGTAGAGTGATTTTGAAAAATTACTTGTTTAGCTTCAAAATTAGAGAGGTTTGAAGCAATTGCTGGGGACTTGGGAGCATTCCACTCCATTTCAATGAGACATATTCTTTTTCATAGACCAAATTCTGCAGAGACTATTACATTGAGAATAAAATAAAAATTTACAACTACACCTTATTAATTTTGCTTTTATTTATTTATTTATTTATTTATTTTTAAATATTTTATTTATTTATTTGTCAGAGAGAGAGAGGGAGCAAGCACAGGCAGACAGAGTGGCAGGCAGAGGCAGAGGGAGAAGCAGGCTCCCTGCCTAGCAAGGAGCCCGATGTGGGACTCCATCCCAGGATGCTGGGATCATGACCTGAGCTGAAGGCAGCTGCTTAACCAACTGAGCCACCCAGGCGTCCCTATTTTTCCTTTTAATAACAAACTCTGATTTAAGGCACACATGGGCACACACGCAATCTCAAGACTTAGGGGCATGATCTGACAAAGAACAATGCATTAAGAATAAAATACTGTGTTAAAGAGAATGTTCCCAATTGACAAAGCAGTTTGTGAGATTCAGTGAACATCTGTCATGTAAATTATCTTCACTGGATATGTCAAAAAACAAATAAAACAATCCTGAGAGTTCATCGCTCACACTCACCAACCAAGTAGAGTAAATCTTGGTGCTACTATGAATGAAAATAATGCAAGTAGAATCAAAGATCACATGTTAAAGGACAACAGCCTGCTTTCCTACTTGCCACCATCAGTTAAATAATAAAATCTGTGATAAGATAAATTAGTAATGCCCAGCACTATAGCTTACTTTCCAGGAGAATGATCAAATAGCACCCAGCACACAGAAGGAAAAAAGCAATGCCTATACCCCTATTGTTTAATTGTTGATGATATTGTTGTAGAGATTCATTTCCTTTGATAAAAGTGATTCTAGATAAATCTACTTTCATTTGAAGATAAAAATATGGATGTAATAAGATATTTAATGATTAAATATAAAAAAGAGAAAAGCAAGAAATATATATAAGTCACAGAAAGGATTAAAAAATTGATATATTCACTAAGATAAGAAAACTAAAGTATACAAGAGTCTGAAAAGTAAGGCACAAATGATGATGAAAAGACAAAACAAATATCAGATTGTGATGAAAAGACAGCTTTCCAGCTGGAGGCAAATGTAAAGACCTAAATAAGTCCATTTCATAAATTATACATAATTGGAAACTGCAAAATTTAGAATCACATGCTTCTGGTAGTTAATTTGTTTATTTATTTATTATTTTTTAGGTGTTGGATTTTTTTCATGACTCATACTAAGTTCTGAACTCTGTACACTCTATCACCAATTTTATTTTTTTATGACCTTTTCTTTTGAAGTAATTCCAGACTTAACAAAAAGTGTGAAAAGAAACAAAAAAGTCTTGTATATTGCAGGATGAGACACCCCAAAATGTGCCACTTTAGCATAAAGATTATTTCTAGTTAAAAGTAATAAAAGCCCAGAAGACGCAGAAAAGGCTCTCTGCCTCCCATGTAACTGCTTAAATTTATACTGGCAAGAAGATCCTGCAACAGGAAAATAAGTATTTATTATTATTATTATTTTTTTATTATGTTATGTCAGTTACCATACAGTACATCATTAGTTTTTGATGCAGTATTCCAAGATTCATTGTTTACGTATAAGTATTTTAAAAAATATTTTATTTATTTTATTTTAGAGAAAGAGAGAGGGGTAAGGGGCAGAGGGATAAAATCCCAAGCAGAAGCCCCACTGAAGGGGGAGAATGACCCTGAGATCATGGCTTAAGCTAAAACCAAGAGTAAGATGCTTTAGCCCACTGAGTGACCCAGGCACCCCAGGAAGAGAAGTATTAACAGAGTCCCCCTTTACCAAAGGAACTCATCTGTATAATAATCATTTTTCCAAAGATCTCCTTTTGATGTGAGAAACAAAGACAGAAGAAAAATCATTAAATTTCCTTACTACATGCAACCCATTGGCAAGTCCTGGATGTGGGCAGAGTGACATTTCCTAGGAACTCAACTGCCTGGATGTTAACACTTTGCTAAGGGTAAAGGATGATCTTAGCCCCACCCCCAGGATCCTGTAAGCCTACTTTAACATATAAAAATTCCTTTATCTCTACACCCCCTCTCCCCAGATACATGTTGGCTATCATCCCCCCAGCATATTACCCATGTTATACATCTGAAGGGTGTCACTGAGTAAGGGACAGGTAGGGACAGATAGGTAGGGTGTTAAGGGATCAGGCTCACAGAAATCCAAGAAGTGCTGAAGTGTAATGAAACCAGAGATAAGGGAACTAGACCAGGCCACCCTGCCGTGGATGTCAGAGGTGGGGTCTTTTTATAGCAGTCACAATGTGACCAACAAAGAATAACCAGACTCCAAAGAAGAAGCCATTAAAAGGTGTTATCACCAGTTCTTACTCAAATAAGGCATCACAAGAAAATTAAGGACACAAGATTCCTGGCCAGTTCTATATAAAAGACTGTCAGTGGAGGCCTATGTTGGCAACAGTCAGGACCCTTCTCACTCCTGAGAACTTTTCCTGTATCCTTGCCTAATGAAACTCTATCCCTTTACTCACTCCCCTTTGTCCATGAGATTCATGTTTTGACTCTGTGAGATGAGTTCACTTTCCCATATCACTTTCACCTTCTTGGTAATGGCCTTCTTCCTTTTGTGTCCTTAAGCCTCTACCCTTCTCCTTAGTTCATACAAGCTTCCTGTTGTCTCATTGTCTTTGGAATTTCATGTCCATGTGGATTCCCCATATATACACCTATTAAGTTTGATTTTCTCTTGTTAATCTCTCTCTTGTCAATTTTATTCTAAGTCCAGCTAGGAGGACAATAGGGCAAAGGAAGCTCCTCCTCTCTGACAATATCCTTTACACAGATCCCTAGTGTACCATATTTGCCCCTCTTGGTGTGTGTGTGTGTATGTGCGCATGTTGTATCTATCGATCAATCGATTGATCGATGGGTAGATGATGGATAGATAGATACACTGATTGATTTTCCCTCCAGTCATTTGTATGAAAGTTGTAGCATACTGTCTCCTTCATTTTATGCTAGGTATATCTCCTAGGAAAATACACTGCCGGGTGAACTGGGGAGCCTAGGCCCAGGGGCCTTGACCCAGCCAGAACCAAAGGACTTGCCAAAGGTTTATGGTCTTGTCATGAGAATAAATTCAAGAGCAGACAAGCAGTGAAGGGAATAAGTAACACAAGGGAGAAAATTTATTTATTTATTTATTTATTTTTAAGATTTTATTTAACCATTTGACAGAGGTCAGGAGTAGGCAGAGAAGCAGGCAGAGAGAGGTGCGGGGAAGCAGGCTCCCCACTGAGCAGAGAGCCCAACGCCGGGTTTGATCCCAGAACCCGGGAGATTACAACCCACGCTCAAGGTAGAGTTTTACCCACTGAGCCACCCAGGAGCCCAGAAAGAAAGTTTATTAAAGTGAAAAGTATACTCTCCAGATAGAAGAACCAGCAAATGAGAGAGAAAGAGAGAGAGAGACCAGATATCCCCGGGGTTTAGGTTTCTATCTTTTATTGACAGTTGTTAACTAGGGGGCAGAATTATATATTACTTGGGACAAGAAACAGGTTTTCTACTCTTTTTCTTCCTAATTTAGTCACGGGTTTCCTGTTTTGGCTACTGTCATCCTGGATCTGTCTAGTTTGATCCAGCTTCTTGTGGAGTGCTGCCAGACAGGCCTCTGACTTTCCCAGTAGCTGGTCACAATTTCCTAGTTGCTGATTTCCAGATATCCGGTCAGAACCTAACTGACTGCCTTCTCTAACAAAATCAGGAAAAACAAAAACAAAAACAAAAACAAAACAAAACATGATGTGAACCTATAATTTAAGTTACAGATCCAGTAAGATTTTGCCTCATGTACCTCATGGAGGATATTTTATACCTCTAAATATCCTGTTTCTCCTCTAACTTATACTCACTACTTTCCTCTATTTAAAATTCTTGTTTGAAATAATTATTTTTATGATTATCAAACTGTGACTTTTTTTCTTCCATCATTTTTTCTTTTCACTCATTACAACTATACTCTATGGCAGAAAATTTTTCTTTCTCTTTGTGTTTGTTTGTATCAATTCCTATTCTATTCTATGGGCTGTTTTACTTTCTAACATAAGGAATTGCTGATTATTTTGTTCTCTTCCTCAGTCCTGAAATAAGACAGACAAGAGTGAGGTTTTTTTTACATGGAGGAGTTGGAAATAGAATAAAAGAAGGAAGTTGGGAATGAGGGAACAAACTGGAAGAGATAATTCTTTCAATAAAACTCTCCTTTATAGTTCTCCCCTTGAAATCTATGTTGATGCTGTATATATTCAAAAACAAAATCAACAAATGCAAACAGAAATAATGAACCCCAGCATAGCTCAATGATCAACCTAACTACACTACAGGTAAAAACAAAAAACTTACCTAGCAGGAAATATTGATGAAAATGTAAAACCATGGAAAACTGGTTGAAACTGATGAGTTTAAGATCAAATTAAAGAAATTCTCTGACAAAAAAGATGACTGAAATTCTACACATTTCCACAATGGTGGGAATTAATACAAATAATAAAACTTACAAATTACTTTTATGTATTTTTAGAAAATTCTAGAAGGGAAGGAAATTTTAAAAAATAGAGTGGGACAAGATTTTGTCTTTAGAAAAAAGAAAAAAAATCAAAAATTATGATCCTATTATAGTAAAATGTAATAAAAATGAGGGATTAAAGTAGAAAATAACTAAAAAATGAAAAACTCACTTTTTTTTACACTTGGATTAAATAGATAAATAGGCTATTTGAAAATAAATTGTTAAATAGCAGTAAGAACATTTATAGTCAACAATGGATATTGTATAAAACAGCATCCATGGGAAAATATCTAAAAAGGAAGTTATGTGACCATTTCAATACATGAATATATTTGTATGCATGTAATGTGTAATTACTTTACAAAATACTGGAGAATATATACACATTTTTACAACACTTATGCATAGGAATTGAGATATTAGGTAATTCCTATTGTCCTATCATATTTCAATCACCATCCAAATTTTCTTAAGTAAGTATGTTTTTCTTTTGTAATCTTAAAAGCAAGCAACTGTTTTCATATTTTAAATGTATAGCGAAACAGTGATATTCATGCATATATTTTAAAAGCATATTCTCATAATGTCAATTTGCTTTGTATAGACAACATTAAATCAGCTGTCAACAAAATCAAAGATAGAACTTTAAATTTTCATTTTTCCTGTCATTAAACCTGAAAATGAATATTGTATATTACATGGAGTGAAGCAGAACAATATTAAAACAAAAGTTAATGTCTCAAATATGTTGAAAGAATATTTTTTTCATGCAGGCAAATATCAGCATTTAAAATGTCCACATAAAGTAGAATTCTTTTTTTATTGCTATTATACACATTAATTTTTTAGGTTAAATAGTAGAAAATCTTGCAACCACTGAAAAGACTGGTTTACTAGTCTAAGATTTTTGAAAGTTTTATAAAGTCATTTGCTTTTATAGGATTTTAGAGAAAATTAAAAGAATGCAATATTGAAGAGTATTTTTTTTTTAAATTATTTATCATAGCTTGAAGAGAAAATATATTTTAACATTACAAAGAAAGCATCAATTCTTTATGCAAAAAGTTTCCAGACATTTTTCAATATATTTGAGTATGTGTATTGTATGTGTAATATAAATGAATTGTAAATATAATTCTAAGGTTTTCTGATTTTTTGAATTGAGCAAGATTTGGAAACCCCATTTACCTCTTCTATTTTACCTGAAGAGTATGGAAGGTAGCTGAGGCCTGACTTAATTAATATTACAGGTAATTCAACTATATAACAGACTTAGATCATAAATGTATAAATAGTAATAAAATAAAGAATGGTTATTTTCTGTTTCTCAAAGATTAACCATTTTAAGTATTTAAATAATCCCTCTCTTAAGTAATATCTAAAATTAGTGACACGTCCTTCTTATCAATTCTAAGAGATAATACCGTTAAATATTCATCAGACTTCTGTTAGCATTTCTTTTTAAAAACTAATCAATTTATTTTAGAAAGAAAGAGAGAGTGTGCATGAACAGGAGGAAGGTCAGAGGAAGAGAGAGAGAATTCCAAGAAGACTCCCTACTGAGTGGGGAGCCCAATGTGGGACTAGATTTCACAACCCTGAACTGATCACAATCATGAACTGAGCCAAATCAAGAGCTGGTCACTTAACTGACTGAACCACCCAGGCACCGAGCATTTTTTCTTTTCTTTTCTTTCATTCCTTTTTTCTTTCTTTCTTTCTCTTTCTCTCTTTACTTCCTCCCTCCCTCCCTCTCTCCCTCTCTCTTCCTTTCTTTCTTCTTTTTTGATTTTATTTATTTATTTGAGAAAGATACAGTAAGCACAGAGGGAGAGTAAGAGAGAGAAGCAGACTCCCCACTGAGCAGAGAGCCTGAATGAGGGCTCCATGCCAGGACCCTGGGATCATGACCTAAGCCAAAGGCAGATTTTAACAGACAGAGCAGCCCAGGTTCCCCCCACCCTAGCATTTCTTTTTAAAATATTTGAGTTCTTTAAAAGTATGTCCTTGGGATTCAGTAGTCATCTGACCTAGCTAGGCCTCCAACTATATATACAACTTTTTGGGTAATCAAAAACTTCAATTGAATTATTTTATGAGAAAATTGGGCATCTCTCCAGGAAAACATGCATAAGAAGGTCATACACTGATGCATATTTTTTTTTTTAAAGAATGAGCAACTTTTACTTACTTCTACAATATTGTCCTCTTTCAAAGGTCTAGAATTTTTCCAAAGCTACTAGAAATAAACAGGTAATAGAATATTTTTATATTTTTATATTTATTATTTTTATTATTTTATATATTTATTATATTTATTATTAATATAATATATTTATATTATATATTTTTAATGTTTCTTCCTCCATGTACTCCCTATCATTCATTTAGATAGTCTTTTTACTTCTACATTATCCAAAATGCATTAGTAATATTTATGTCCTGTAATTTATCTCAAAGCTTTTGTCACTTTATACCAAAGATGGATAGGCAGCTACATTCTGGCTGAAGGACCATTCTCTCATGGTGCAGATTTGAGCTACCAACACCAATCAGATTGTCAAATAAACTCGCTAAGTAAGAGATCTTGCCAATGTCAAGCTTTATGAATAATTTCAAGGATACAAACAACAAAATAGCCTAAGTGAAGTAGTGAGTGTCCTGGGACATCCTGTCTGGTTCTTTATGTACTTTTTTCTCACATTAGATACATGTTCTTTGTCCCAGACTAATAGTTAAACATTCTAAGTGAAATGGAGTATGGTGAAGATCATGTAGGTTATCAGACATCTGTTTTATAAGAATGTTACAATGCTTGCATCACATTTTTCAGAATGCCATGTGTCATAAAATTGAAGTG
Source organism: Taxidea taxus jeffersonii (assembly GCA_003697995.1). Taxonomy (NCBI): domain Eukaryota; kingdom Metazoa; phylum Chordata; class Mammalia; order Carnivora; family Mustelidae; genus Taxidea; species Taxidea taxus. The sequence goes on along the minus strand of RCUC01138805.1, from coordinate 46,249 downwards.
TTTGATTTGCATCCTGCTAGTAATATTAAAGCATGTACATCATTCTATGAGATTTACATAGATTAACATTTTTGCCCAGCAAATATTATTACTTTGTTTATTGTGTGTACAATTATCAGCAGGATTGTACTGGATCAGCTGTTTTCTTTTCTTGGGGATATCTTCTTCATAATCAGCAGAGAAATGGATCACTACTCTGCTCCTTTAACTTTATTCTTTACTGGGTGAGCTAGTATATCTAATTTTAGGGTGGAATATTTGCAGCATGCTTATTCATACATCTGTGTGGTATTCTCCAAGAAGCTTTATCAGTATGCAAGGCACTATTTTGACTTCCATCTACCTGACTTTTTAGGGTATCTCTCATAATGTTTTCCTACTGTCCCTTCCAATTCTGTATGTCTAAAAGAAAACTCATTTTCACCTCAAAGAAAATTCTTTCACTATAATCTGATTTGTCCATTGCCTTTCATGATAATTGTTTTCTAGTTAATCAAAATCAAAATTATAGGATTGTGAAATATATTTTATGGATGTACGGCATCAAAGCTTAATAAAATGAATTTAAGTGGCAAGTATATTCAAATATTTTCACAAATAAAAAGGTTTTGTTAATTGATTTATAACTTTGTTCTATTTGCATTACCTTGAGAACATTAATCACTTACAATACAGTTTAATTGCTACATAATATCATTGCCATGTTTATATGATGACTGATTGCTATTATACTATTAATTGATTTTTACTTCTATTTTTGTATGTAGATGAATTTATTGGCTTTTCTAGGAAGTGCAGATATCACTTAGTATTACAGTGTGATGAAATTAATAGTTTTCAGGCTTCATTTGGTACTGCAACTTATTTGATGTTTCATCTTCTGTTAGTGAGAATCTGCAGTTTTCTCATTTCACTTAGATACTGTTGTAATTGCAATACACAACTCATATTTAAATGTTAATGGAGTGAAATTCCTCACATCCATATTTTAAGAGGTTTAATATGTGCAGTTCACATACTCTAGGGGAAAAAAAGAGTTTTTGAAGGGTAAATCAGGATATTTCAACTGAAAAATTAGGTATAAACAAACAGCTCAGTAATGCAAATGTTCAATCTGTATTTTTCTAGCAAATGTCAATTTGTAATATAATATGCTATCTGTTTGTAATGAATGTCAAAGAAATACCAAAATCACGTGTCAGAAATTTATGTCTTACATTATTTTCCTTATGCTAGTTTTAACAAGTATATCGAATATTTTTAATACTAGAAAATAAAATCTAAAGCAATTTTACTTTGTTTTATTTATCATAAATGTTGTGACTTATTGATACATCTACTGCATAACATCTAACTTTGTAATTTCTGGAGAGTGATATTATGATTTATAATAATAAATACTTATTAGTCTGTTCCTTTAACTGGCAAGGAGCTCTTGAAACCCTTGGAATTTCCTAGATAACAAGAATGATAAAAGTATCTTAATATTCATAACAAACACCTTTTAATCACACCTGAGTTTATGTGAGTGAGGCCACTCTTCGGCTACACCTAAAGGATGGGGACTGGTTGCCAGGAGAACAAACCATGTGATAAGAGGTTTGGAATTATACTCTCACCCCCTGACCTTTGGAGCAGGAAGGGATGGTGGCTAAATTAATAATTAGTAGCTAGTGGTTTAAGCAATCATGCCAATATAATGAAACTGCCATAAAAATCCCAGTAGTACAGGATTCACAGAACTTCCTGGTTGGTGAACACGTGGAGGTTGGGGGAGACTGATGCACTTGGAGGGCTCATGGAAACTCCTCACTCTTGCCCTACACATCTCTTCCATTGGGCTATTCCTGATATATCTTTTCATAACAATCTGGTAATATAGGAAGGAAACTATTTCTCTGGAATCTATGGGTTGCCTTAGCAAATTAAGCAAATCCAAGAAGGGTTGTTGAATGTCTGACCTCTAGCTGGTTGATCAGAAGCTGGAGTGACAATTTAGACTTGTGATTGACATCTGAATTGGAGTGGGCAGTTTTATAGGACTGAGCTCTTAACCTGTGGGGGTCTGATACTGTCTCTAGGTAGAAAGTGTCAGAATTGAGTTACACGTTAGGGCACTTAGCTGTTGTCACAAATTGCTCAGTGCTATGAGGAACAACATCCCCACTTCCTCCTACACACACTGAAATTAGTATTAAAATCATTTTACCTAAATCCTAGAGCATTTTCCACTGCTGTCTACAAAAATGTGCACTGTGACATCTGAAAGTATATTTTTCAGTGTGTTCAATTATCATTCACAACGGTATTCTTAATGAGTTTGACAAAAGCAGATATGACACTTGCTTTCTTTTTTCATCAAGTCATCAGTTGAAAGAAAAACTTTATAAGCAATAAAACAACCATATGTAATTATATATAAACAAATCAATGTATTTTTGTAAATGACTACAGAGGAGATTGAATGAGTTTTCTAGATTATACAATGGTTGAAAAAATATGAAATTTGGGTACCTGACTGCCTCAGTAGATAGAAATATGACTCCTAATCCTGGGGTTGTGAGTGTGAGCCCCACATTGGTTGTAGAGATTACTTAAAAATAAAATCTTAAAAAACATGAAGTTCACTTCAGGTAAATAAAATGTTAAATTTGACTTTTTTTCTCCAAGCAAGATTAAGTTGTTATCGATTTGTAAAATTGAAAGCAAACACAAAGCCTGATCAAATTATTGTTTGGATTTAAATGATTAGGGTTTGCATGAAAGGTCAATAGTTACATAGATTCTTGAAATATGATTTAACTCAATTTAAAAGATTAACTTAAGAACAGATATGTTTTTAAAGATTTTATTTATTTATTTGACACAGAGACAGAGAGAGGGTACAAGAATGCAGATCAGCAGGCAGAGGGAGAGGGAGAAACAGATGCTTAGCTTATCAGAGAGCCCAACATGGGGCTCGATCTCAGGATCCTGGGATCATGATCTAAGCTGAGCCAAAGGCAGAAGTTTAATCTTCTGACAGCCAGGTGTTCCTAGAACAGATAATTCTAATACAATTTCGTAGTCTTGATTCTTATAATTTGACATAGTATTTAACTTATAAGTTAAGTGTCATGTTATTCTAAGTTTTATTTCAATTATACTAATATAAGTAATTAGTAAAGTAACAAAATGAGATATCATATAGTTATAATTAAGGTATGTGTCTATTGGAGTTCTCCAGGGAAATATAATCAGTAGAATAATGATATTTATCTTTCTATATTTCTGTATTTAAAGAAATACAGTATTTAATCTAGTTACCTATATTTACATTATGATTTATTCTAAGGAATTATCTCAAATAATAGTAGAGTTTGGAAGTTAGAAATCCGTAGGGCAAGGCAGCAAGGAGGACACTTAGCTAGGATTTCAATTGTTAAGGTCTTGAGGCAGAAATCCTTCTCTATCAAACTTTAATTTTTGCTCTTAAGACCTTCAGCTGATTGGAACAGGCCCATCAATGTTATGAAAGGTAATCTTCTTTACTTAAAATCACCGGTTTGTAAATGTTAATCATATTTATAAAATACACAACAGCTGATATTGTCCACAGCAACATCTAGATTAATGATAGACTCAAAAGCTGGACGTCATGGGTTAACCAAGAAAATACATATAATTAATCATCACAAGACATTTCTACCTTACATGTTTTGCCTTGTATATTATTTGATCATAAAAAATGAGTTAATTTTGCCACTTGTAACAACATGGATGGGCACCTTGAAGCCACCCTTGAGGCCACTGTGCAAAGTGAAATGAGTTAGACAGAGAATGACAAATACTGTATAATCTCACATAGATATGAAACTTAAAACAAAACAAAGCAAATAAACAAATAAATAAATAAACCCAACAACTAGAAAATCATATTTGTGGTCACCAGAGATGGGGATATGGTAGGGAAAATTGGGTAAAAGAAGTCAAAAAGTACAAACTTTCAGTTATAAGATGAATAAATATTAAGGATATAAAATACATTGGGCTGATTATAGTGAACACTACTGTAGGATAGATGGGAAGGTACTAAGAGAGTAGATCCTAAGAGTTCTCATCATAAGGAAAAATTTTGTGTGTATGTGTGTCAGATGATGGATGTTAATTGTAATTATGATGGTAATCATTTCACATTATATGTAATTCAAATTATTAGCTGTACACCCTAAACTTATACATTGCTGTATGTCAATTGGGTCTCATTAAAACTGGAAGACAAAAGTATTCTAAGTTTTTTACTGTAAATATTGGTAAGGCATCTTGGTTTTTAAAGATAATTTACATTGTCTTTAAGAAAGCATTTTATTACATATAGATATGACTTTATGTTATTTTATTGTTAAATTTTTTTTCCTCTATCCCATATGCTTCTAGAAGTGAATTGAAACACTGAAATTACTTCAATATTTAGCTCTGTGGAGAATATAGTGTTCTGTGTAAGTAAAAAATCATTTCATTTTAATTTTGTCACATTCAAAGATTATTATTGTTAAAATGTCTAAACAATGAAAAGTAGAAATGTAGTACCAGTTGGGGGGGGATTAGAGAAATGTCTCTAAAATATTTTTTCCTATGTACCCACAAGGTTCTGAGGTCTCTGTATTACATGGTTGAAAGTGACTCTTACAAAAACTTTCTATATCTAAAACAGCTTTAATTTATTGTGGAAGATTACTTCATTCCTTTTATTTAAATATTGTGCCATAAATTTATTGTAGTTTAAATGTTATTTTCTATAAGCTCCATTAGGTTTTGTTTCTAAATTGGTGAGAAAGAAAATATCTTTTCAGAATGACATTAGAGCCCTTGCCTGAGCTGCTTTTCTCACAGGGCCATTGATGATTGTGTATGAGAGATACTAATATCCATGTGAAGTTTGTCATCATAATTGTAAGTAGGGGAAAAAAATAACCCTAACCCTAAAGAATTTATAATCCAGATAACATACTGTTGAAAAACATAGACTATCCTGGAAGCTTTAAGTCTACAATCAAGGATAGCTGTTTTTTGTAAGATTCCCAGTCAGAAACAAAATCTCACATTTCAAAATTATCTCAAAGCTACAAATCAATTTAAACTTGATTTTTTTTCAAATCTCAAACAGAAAATTTCAAAAAGAATGTTCTTGGGGTGCCTGGGTGGCTCAGTGGGTTAAAGCCGCTGCCTTCGGCTCAGGTCATGATCCCATAGTCCTGAGATCAAGCCCCACATGGGACTCTCTGCTCCTCGGGAGCCTGCTTCCTCCTCTCTGCCTGCCTCTCTGCCTGCATCTCTGCCTACTTGTGATCTCTGTCAAATAAATAAATAAAATCTTATGTTCTTATTTCTACTCTACTTCATATGTTTAAAATGTTAAAAAAAATTATAATGGATATTCAGCTTTTAAAAGTGCTCTTCATTGATTCAAGACCAACTTTGCCAAACAATATTTTTCTGTAGTCATGTAATTACTCTCATCTAACTGGTGGCCTTTTACTTTATCCTCCTTGAATATATTTTGCATTTCATCTCCTCAAATTCATCAGTTCCATTTAATATGAAAAAAAAATAGGGAAGTCTCAGCCTGTTGGATTGCCTCCAGGGAACATTTTCTTTTATTTTATTGTGTACCAAAGCGTGGTCTTTACTGAGCATTTATGTGAAATATGCCTGGTAATTCTAGTAGGTTATAACATTCTATCCCTGCAGTGAAGTTAGAGCCTTGCTGTGATAAGGGGCAGCATATGTTTTACATCTCAACTTGGAAGAATGATATCCTGACAACTACTTCTGAAGATGCATCATTAACACATGGCTAACATTGCTTAATGGCATTTTTAAGGAAATTCAGAATACTGCACCTTTCTGGGAAAATTAAGTTTACTTAACTTATGCTTGGTGCAACCTCTCAAATCTATTTTAGAAACAAAATCATGGTTTATATTTTAAATTGTATTAGTGATGCAGTCTAGTCATGGAATTTATTTATAATACTCCATGTATTTATTTAATAATGAATTTAAACCAATCATTATAAGAAAGTAAAACTGTTTTGATTATCTTTCTATTTTACATAATTAAAATATTTCCTATGTCCTGTGTAAAATTCTCTATTGAGGATAATGGTCATACCTAAATGCAGATTGGATATGTAAAAAATAACTATATTTGCTTCTTGATATAATTTCTCTGCATTGCTTATGGGGGTTGGCCTTATTTATTCAGCCAATAAATATTTATTGAGCAATTATATGTTAAGGATAGCTTTAGCTGCTGTACAAAGAAAAACATCTCTATACCTACATAGTTTATATTCTGAGAGGGAGACACATGACAATACATTAAATATAATAAGTAAGGCATTTATTTAGTATGCTTCAAAATTATGTGACATTAAAAAAATCAAAAGGTAGAAAACAGTAAGAGAGATTGCAAGCACTTTTCTCAAGCCTGAAATTTAAAAAAAAAAAAAAAGTTATTCAAGGCAAACAACACTGAGAAAACATTTATATAAAGACTTGAATGAAATGATGTCTTCAGTTGTGTGGTTTCCAGGGAAAATGTATACTAAGCAGAGAGAAAACCAGGGCAGAGTTCCTAAGATGGGAGAATGCTTGGCATATTAAAGGAGCAAGAAGGAAACCTGTGAGGGGATGGTAGGAAGATATAAAGTTAGGGGATGGGGGCAGATTTTACTTAGTGGTTATGTGAAAGGAGAGATAATAACCTTTCTAGGCTCTGACTAAACTGGTGAACTATTGGAGAGTTTTAAGATGAAGAATAATATAACCTAACTTACATTAAATAATACTCCACTATGTTGAGATTAAACTTAAGGGTGGAAACAATAGTGATTACATTAATACTGGAGAAAGATGACTGTGAAGAGAATGAGTAACAGCAGCTGTGGCAGGGAAAGGGATGGAAGCCTGGATGTCTTGTCTTTTGAAGAGAAGCTTGTAGATTTTCTAATGAACTGCATGTGGTGTTCTGGTATGTTAAAAAAAAAAAAAAAAGATAAATCAAGGATCTCTCTCTCTCTCTCTCTCTCTCTCTCTCTGCAAGGGTGGTGTTGCCATCAAATGGTGTGAGAGGGGACTCCAGGTGAAGGAGATTGGAGGGGGTTATTCAAGGTTCATTGATGAACATGTGTTTTAGATGTAATATATCCACTCCAATTTTGGCAGGTGATTGGATAAGCTAGTCAGATGTAGAAGGAATATGAACCCATAGATGTGTGTATTATAACTATAGGTGGCATAACCAAGAAGTGATCTCTCAGGGAACCTGTGAAGATATAGGGAAAAAAGGCCAAATCCTGAGATCTGAAACACTCCACCATTTTGTATGGAAGCCATAAAGAGGGACTAACAATGAAGTCAATGGGATGGAGGCAAAATCAGACATAAGAGGTCTCCTAGAAGCCATATGAATACATCAGGGAGACATTAATGAAAAACTGTGCCAAATGTTTGTGATAAATCAAGAAAGATTTGTACAGAAAATTTATCTTTGTATATAAAAATGTGAGTTTGAGATTTAGTCACTAAACAGATAAGCTATTTAAACAGCAGTGATTTGTAGGTGCAATTTCATTCAGTACAACTCTGTTTTGTTTGTATTAATTCAATTGTCACATGAACCATTTAGGCCAAGATAAATCAATTCAGATATGGCTATTTGACAAGCACATAATCAAAATTATATTAAATAATAACAATAATTTGGGTACAGTCAGGTGGGTTATAGAACACACAATTATATCACATGTCTTTTGACATTTATAATTATCAAGGCTTTTCATAAAGCATCCCTTACTTTCACCATCAAACACAGATTCTTTTACATGCTGGCTGGATTATTTGACAGTCTGTAATGCTTATTTTATTTTATGACTAAAGTCTAAGTCTTTTCACTTTAACTTTCTTGTTTCTGAAAAGTAAGTGCTTGAATAAAAGTAAGATGCATTTAACTTACAAAGTCAATATAATTTCGTTCCATCAAATTCTATAGTATTTATTGAGAATTTATTGTGTGAAAATGTCTACATTAGTTTTTCCCAGAGATACAAAAGAGAAGTAAAAAAGAAAAAAAAAAAGAAAAAAGAAAAAAAAAAAGAAAATTTCATTGCTTCTCTCTTTGCCCATTACATGGTAATTGAATAGGCTAATGAATAGGGAGGAGACAAATATATGAATGTCTTGTGTAAGACTATTATTTTGGTAATATTGGATATTTCCTGTTTGTTACACTTCCTTTTACTCTCTTTGACTCTTCTTCAAAATGTTTAATAAAGGTCTTTCTTGTGAATCAATGGTTTTCATCTTTGTCATTGTTGCAAGATATAGGCATACAAATGGTCCCAACAAACATATTACTTAAAATTAAATATGGAAAATTATCTTTCTAGGAAATAGAAACTAGCATGTACGGGTTGATAAATGAGAAACTACTTATATTATTATTCTGTTTTCTCAGCTTCCTCCACATTTTCAGCTGCATTATTTTTAAGATCTACAATATATTCAAAAGAAGCTTCTTAATGTTTTTTTCTCTCTATGCCAACCACATAATCTGTTTGGTAAACAGATTATGCGATTCACTTCATAGATTAATATATACATGCATTGTTGTGATAAATCAGTCTTTTGGAAAACTAATAGTTTAAGGAGATGGGATAAACATCATCATGATAAAAAAAGGTAAAGGCACAATGTCTCTCATACAAAGCAGTCCTATTAAAATATAGGTAACAAAACATAGGGAATACAGTTAATGGTATTATAATTGTATTATATGGTAAGAAATGGTAGCTACACTTGTGAGCATAGCATAATCTACAGACTTGTTAAGTTTACCAGGTTGTACAACTGAAATGAATGTAACACTGTGTGTTAAATATACATTAAAAAAAAAAAAACAGCTAAAAAAATACGTACAAGAACAAAAAAATGGTATGGAGTAAAGGAAAAAAATGTCATCTCTCCTTTACCAGTAATAATAGCTTTTCTCTACTGATGGAAATTATGTATTTTTTAAAAAGGACACTTGCTGTGTTCATACACACACACACACACACACACACACACACATATATATCTCAATATATCAGTTATGTTTAGATTTCTTCCCTCTATTATCTAAGGAAGGCAATTCATAAGAGAGTCAGTAATACAAATTATGGGGATATAATTTCAAAATTAAACTTGATCATTTCTCCAAAAATGTGATTAAAATTACTAGTATTACTTAATTTAATCACGATCTACCTCATTCTAAGGCTCAGATAATTCTCATGATTTTTTTTTTTGTAAGAAGACTGACATTAATGATTGTTTATAATGATAACAATAGACTAATATATTTTCTCATTACTTGTACTGGAAGTCATTTTATAGATTAATAGAGAGATTTATGGAGTATAAACAGGATTTCCTGTACTTTTGGTGTCCTTCCTCAAGGACACATGTTCTTTGAGGAAATATTCTGTCTAATTCTTTGACATACATTTTTATAAATTTTATTTTATTCTATTTTGTTTCCTGCATTATCCTTGAAATGGAGGGAACCATGCATTTGAGAGGTCAGAGGACATGTAACATTCACTTATCTCTGCTCGTCCATCTGTATCTGTAGATGTGGGTGCATGTGTACACACACACACCCCAAACCTGAAAGTATAATACCAGTAATACTTCTATTACTTTTTATATAAAATAAGTTGAATTCAGATAAAAGGTATTAATTCCTATTTGTAAAAAAAAAAAATCCATGACTAAAATTACATATATAAAAGAATCTCTGCTCAAACATGAATCATTACATAATCAAGTAATATATATTTCAGATATTGTTGCTTGGCTAACATAAAACCCCATACCCAAAAACTTGTCTAATGATGGGGTTGCTACTATCATGCACATTCCTGTTCCCTTTGTTCCGTTGATGGCTAAGCATTTCTGCTCTACAAGTGCAACTTTGTCCCAGTGCTCTCCAGAGCTAAAAGGGTTTTTTGAAAATTCTACTTCCTTATCATATACGAAACCCTTCATATTACCTGACCAACTGTGTTCTTTTTCTCTTAATGCAATAGCTCTTTCTCTTTGTGGTCCTTAGAAATTGTAATAAAAACAAGCAAACAAATTCTCTGAAACTTAACTAAGACAAGGCGAAGACTGTGTGTTCATGTCTGTGTAAGCTTTTGTCAGAGGTGTTTTCTTATTATATAAAAAAAAAATAATTTTCTTTTATTCCTAATTACAGAAAAACATCCAGATATTGAATCTTAGATAAATAAATTTAATTATCCCAGTTTTCACCAAATTTAAAACCATCATATTACTTGAAACTCTATACTTTCTTCCCCACAAAATTATTTTTATAGCTGCCACATTTCATCTTTGCTCTTATAAAAGGATTTAGAAAAACAGGGAGGTGATGCTGCAGACTCAAGCTCTATTCATTTTTAAGCCCTGCTGTTAATGTATTTTGTTAAAGGGCAGGTTGCAAATGTGAACCCAGTTTATTAATGCAAAAACTATTCATTTGGCAAAACCATTCATGTGAAAAATGTGTAAGCAAATGATACCAAGTGAACCATTTACTCAGAAGGAAAAGCTGTCACTAATGCTTCACCTATCATCTTGTTTAAAGTTTCTGGTTTCAAATATATATTTATATTTTCTCTAATAATGGAGTATCTCTTAACACAAAGTGATGTGCCTAGTTTAATGGTGAGGTGGGAAGAGAGACTTGTTGACTCATGAATTCAAGAATACCACAAAGCCTTTTAACTCAAACAGTAATTACCTTCATCCAGCCACACCCTTGACCTCAATCTTGCCAGCTTTGGGCCAATAGTATAATGCAGTCAGTGCTCTGTGTGGCAGGAAGATTAAGAATGGAAAGCTTCGTTGTACTTTCTGGGAATCAGTGGCTATAGGGAGTTCTGTGTGCTGTAAACAATCAGGACTTGTGGAAATACCCATTGATATTGAAATACCCATTGAAATGAAATATTGTTGAGATCATCAATTTGGAGGAAACCTTTAAAATCTTTTACAGTTCACTATTTTCATACATTTTTTCCCTCCTAAATTCATTATAGCATATGCTAGTTTTATTATTTATTTATTTATTTATTTATTTATTTTTGATTTTTATTTTTTTAGATTGTGAGACAGCATGATGAGGGCAAGGGCAGAGGCAGATCTCAAACAGGTTCCAAGCCCAGTCCTGAGTCTGATGTGCAGCTCAATCTCACAACCCTGGGAACATGACCTGAGCTCAAATCAAAGAGGGAGATGCTTAACCAAGTGAGCCACCAGGTGCCCTTATAGCATATTCTGATTAGGTTGAACTCTAACTTATTTTAAAGGTATTGTTTTTGAATAAGATCTTCATATAGTTTTTTTTTTCACCTTTATATTTTTAATCTGATACATAAAAAACACATAGGCATACATTGGATTTCCATTCTTTTAATAAATATTTATTGTGAATCAACTGTATGTCAGATACTGTGGCTGGTGCTGGTAACTCATAATGACCTATTTTTAGGGTAAGAAAGATACTAGAACTTGTAGATTAAAAGGAGCCCTTAAACTCATTCAACTGAAACTCTTCATTTAATCAACAGGTAGGCCATTTTATCACTTAAGGGACTTCTGACAATAGAGATAAATTATTTTCTCTCTAGGGACGCCTGGGTGGCTCAGTTGGTTAAGCGGCTGCCTTCCGCTCAGGTCATGATCCCAGCGTCCTGGGATCGAGTCCCACATCGGGCTCCTTGCTCTGCAGGGAGCCTGCTTCTCCCTCTGCCTCTGCCTGCCACTCTGTCTGCCTGTGCTCGCGCTCTCTCTCTCTCTCTCTCTAACAAATAAATAAATAAAATCTTTAAAAAAAAATATTTTCTCTCTATTTAGACTGTGATACTTCTGTGTCGCTGAATTTGTACAAAGCCATTAGCTGAAGTTTTTAGTAGTGGTCTTTGTACACAATCCTATCTTTGTACTCCTTTTTGAAATAAATCACTATAGAATCTGCAATACCTAGAATGATTTTTGCATCTTAGTAGTCAGATTGGAAAGTATGTGATTACTTTTCTGTTTTTAAGAAAATTATTCTATTAGAGGAGAGCGCATCTGCTCTCCTGACCCGCTGCTATCAAGTAGAAAGGTTTTATTACTGTGGATCAGAGTGATGGGTAATGAAAAAAAATGCTTATGAAAATAGAAAAGTTCTCCAATTATATAAATTCCTCAAGACCTTTTCCATTGATTCTATCTCAGCAGCCCACTCCAGCTCCAAAACTAATATGCAAAGAAACAAAATCAACAACCGTTAGCTGTAATATAAATATATCAGAGGTTAGGAAATATACTTAAATAATTCCTTTATGTCTTGATTGATTCTATCTATCCATTTACTATTTCAAAGTGATAATATTTTGATTCTTGGTGCTGCATTATATATACAAATATACAAAAAATACAGGGGGTATATGGAAACTAATTAATATTCCTCTATTTCTCATATGTGGGCTGGTATAAACTCAACAGGTTTTGCTTTGTTTTGTTTTGTTATATGTACAGTAGCTGCAAGGACACATTCCCACACCTTTAACACTGGTGGCTATTTACTAAACAAATAAATATATATATATAATATATGTATTATATATATATGTACATATATAATATATATAGTATTGTATTCCTGAAAGTGAATGGAAATAGCTAGAATAAAGAATATATTTATTTTTAAAATATTTATTCCAGAAATTTTATAATTTTCATGTTACTTCATTTAATAGGAATCTATTTGAAAATTTTATTCCCATGTTATAGATGAAGTAAAGAAATATATAAAAGGCTGATTACCCCTTCAATATAAGGAGGTTATCCTACTATAAGACCTGGATCTATGCTTTCTCATACATGTATAAATATTTGATCAAATACTATATTTAATTTCAGGGCAGAAAATGCTATTTCAACCAAATTAAAAAGATTGCTATAATACCCATTCTTAGGTGCAAGCAATCGTCACCTCCTTCTAATTTTAAGGACAACAAAATAATTCAGAAAAAAATTTTAAACCTATGAAAATATTTCAAAGTAAATTTGTTCATGAAAAAAAGATGAATATTTTGGGTTTCTCAAGAATAAAGATTGATTCTGATTTCTGGTATGAGGAATAAAAACCAACTGGTATAAGATTCCTGTAAAACAAAGAAACAAACAACAGAACATGTACATAATACATAACTACTAGAGAGTGCACAGAAGCAGAAAGACTGGGGGGCAGTGAGGAATGCACGTACCCTGAGGGGAGAGACAGGGAAGTGGTCTTTAATTGGAACTAGGAGCTGTCTCTGTGGTATGTACAGTGTCTGGGGGGTACACACAAAGTCCAGGCTTTTCTGGCCAAGGAAACTAGAAAAAGGTGCATAACTGTGAACACTGAAAAGATCAGAGGAGTTTCAGAAAGGAAAAAAAAAAATGAATGAGGAGATTTCCAAACTAGGCCTTGACACATTTTTTTAAAATATTTTATTTATTTATTTGACAGAGAGAGAGAGAGATTACAAGCAGGCAGAGAGAGAGGAGGAAGCAGACTCCCCGCCGAGCAGAGAGTCCAATGTGGGGCTCGATCCCAGGGCCCTGAGATCATGACCTGAGCCGAAGGCAGAGGCTTTAACCCACCAAGCCACCCAGGCACCCCGACCCTGCCACATTTTAACTGAGCTTTGAACCATGGTTTGTCTGTTTATTTATTTATTTAATTTATTATTTAGATTTTATTTATTTATTTGACAGAGAGAGTGAAAGAGCACAAGCATGGGGAACAGCAGAGGAAGAGGGAGAAACAGTCCTGGACTCAGCAGAGAGACTGATGCAGAGCTCAATCCCAGGACCCTGGAACAATGACCTGAGCCAAAGTCAGACGCCTAACCATCTGAGCCACCCAGATGCCCCTTGAACCATGTTTTAAACTAGCTCAGTATAGGAAGAGGATCTCACTTAGGACCACAGATGTTGCTCAAGACAGAGTCTCCAGTTTAAGCTTGACTGAGTATTTCTCACTAAAATTGAGGGAAAAATGCCAACTGAGAAAAATAACACAACCCCATGTCCCCAAAATTAACCTTTTGTGTATCAACAACACAATCCCAATGAACTGAAGTATGAAGAAACAAAATATGTGACACATTCTGAGGAGCAAAGAATGCTAAGTGAGTCCAAAACCAAGATAAACAAGATGTTGAAACTAGCAGACAAACATCTTAAAGCACATGTTGTAACTATTCTCAATAGAACATGATTTCAATGAATGCAAATCTCAGCAAAGAACTCTCAAATTTTAGCAGATATGGGGACAAGAAAAATAAGCCAAATGGACATTGGTGGGCTAAAAATTATTAATAAGATAACAAACAACAAAAAAAGCTGAACTGAATAAAAAATCAATGCCTCCCTCTGGCTGTTATCCTTGCAGGAATACTTTAGGTCACATAACAATAAAATGCAAATGAATGGTGCTTCAGCATGCAGTGTGAAGTATTCAGACAATATCATGCTCAGTGATCTTCTGTCAAAGAAAACTAACATCAAAATTTTCTCTTACTAGTTTGAGTTTTGAAGATAGTGAATAAAATAGGAGTATTGTTAGAAAGAGTAAAAAATATTATTGAATGAGATTAAGGAAGGAACATGATAAAACCATTCAGTTCTCTCTTTAGTTATATTTTAAAATTTGAGACTGAATGTATACATATGAAGAATATGCATTTATGATAAAAAATCAGGGAGCATCTCAATATCAGAAATCAAGAGGAGGGCTAAAGCAACTCATACATGATGGGCATGCTTTAAAAATAACAACAGAAAGGATATATAGTTTATGAGATTATAGAGGATGAATAATTCATTTTACATGAAAAGGAGTGGGTATTTCTGGGGACTGAAAATTTGCTAAGTTGTCTTAGAGGATGATAAAATTGGTGTCATCCTTGAAGACTATAACTTAGTGATATAGCTGGAATATATGGGGGAATAGATTTAACATCTCTATATTTTGATAATTATAATTCTAGTTTTGCTATTACCACCAATTGCATGATATCATATTTGTGCATATATTTTGAAGCATAGCTGTAAATATATCAATACTGTGATATATTTTTTAGCAACCTTAGTTGAAAGGTTATTGAATGTTTAAATTCCTAGCATGTAAAAATGAAACTTTCCTAGATTTCTGTGTTCCTACAAAAGTCTTGGTTTTCTGAGACTGTTCATGTACCATGAGAATTGAATCTCTAGCCACTTGCCTAGTTAATTATTTTTATGATCTGTGGGATAAAAAATCCCTTACCTTCCCAAGAAACCCAAATGGTTGTAGCTCAGACTAGGTCTCAAAAATAGCCTCTAGGGGGTTAGGGACACTAGAGAATCAGCTACCTAGGTGTTCACGAGTCCAAAGGGATGAAGAGCTTAGTGATATCTTTAATCTTTAAATCTGAAAGAGATCTGGACTAACTGATCCTGCAGAGATTTTATTTACACCCCCAAAATTGCTCAGACTACTTACGTGTTCAAGACCCACTACTTTCCCTTGAATAAGCAAAGAAAAATAATTTTTCTTCAACCTTCACCTATGGAATACTAGATAACTCATATAGAACATTTGGCATGGCTCTTTTTGTGTTACTGGGGAGTATGCATTGGGGTAAGGAGAGCCAACAAACTTATTTACTGTGAAGTAGTTAATAATAAACCCATCTCTGATGTAGAACATCTCCTGTGAATGTGAAAATTAATGTGTATAAAATTAATAAATAATGTATATTAAAAGCCCAACAGATAACTACTGTCACAATGTCCACTAAAAATTATACCAAATTAACTTCTTTATCAAAATGACATGGAAGTCGGGACGCCTGGGTGGCTCAGTTGGTTAAGCGGCTGCCTTGGGCTCAGGTCATGATCCCAGCATCATGGGATCAAGTCCCACATCGGGCTCCTTGCTTGGCAGGAAGCCTGCTTCTCCCTCTGCCTCTGCCTGTGCTTGCTCTCTCTCTAACAAATAAATAAATAAAATCTTTAAAAAAATGACATAGAAGCATGCTGTACAAACAAAACTTTAAATTAAATTAACATATTAATATATAAGAATATTAATAATACAGGAAACTTTTAATGAAATAAATTAAATCATATTGTGTATTTTAATTAAAGTAACATCATGAAAATATAACATTTTCACCATATTAGTTAAAAACTGATAGCATATTTTAATTTTAATGTTTCTTAAAATATAAAAATAATTATGAATGTTATGAACCTGTGTTGATGCCTTTTTGTTAAACATTACTTCATCGAGGGGCACCTGGATGGCACAATCCATAGAACATGTGACTCTTGATCTCGGGGTTGTGAGTTTGAGCCCCACATGGGGCTAGAATTTACACACACACACCACTGTGTGTGTATATATATATACACACACATATATATAGCTTATTATATATAATATATATAAATATGATTCATATATTATATATATATAATTTTCACTCTTTTAAAGATTATTTTCTTTTTTCAAAGAAACTGTGTTTGTGTGTGGGGGGGTGGCGCATGTGAGAGAGACCCACAGAGAGAAAGAGAGAGTTTACTCAGATATTTTCCCAGGTGAGGGGCTTAGAATAACCTAGTCTTCCATCACATAGATAAGAAATAAAAGCTAGCTATTTCTAATGTGAACCCTCAAAGTCCTGTAAGACAACTGTGAGTTACTATAGAGATACAGTCACAGAGAAGAGGTACTCAGCTTAAAATTGTAGATCAGGCCATGTAAAGAAATAGGAATAGAAATATTAAGGGGAAGAGTCTACACAGCGAGGAAGAGAAGAACAGAAATTTTGAAGAAAATAGGATCAATAGAATAGAAAAAGAGAATGCGTTCATGAAGGAATAATAGGAATAATAGGTATGCCAGGTATTGTGTCAAAACAATGGGGTGGCACAGGATAAAGGAAGGACAGAATTATGAAGAAATGTGAACAATAAAGTTAAATTCTAAAGGCATTTTATTGTTTTCTCAGTTAGTTTAGCATGTATTTTCTTCATTATTACTATGCTTTCAAGTTGTAACAAAAAAATGAGATGGATTCCCTAGTCCAAAGGGCTTAAATCTTATAGACAAAAGTAGAGAATTACACATGTAAGTATGATAAAACATCATGATTTTGGGGAAAAACATCTGTGCATAATAGAGGAGAGAAAATTACTACTCATACTTTCTGGGGTTTGAGATTAGAAGTTGGGAAATAAATTTATGAAGCAGCTAGGGAATCTAAAATTGGAACTATGCCAAGAGTGTTAAAGTTTAAATAAATATTATTGATTTAGTTTTAGAAAGTCATTGAAGACCTTTAAAGGGTTGTTTTTGGCCATAAGTTGAGGAATAAGACAGATTCAAATAAGTGACTCAAATAGAGAATGAAGATAAAGAGGGGCTAAGCAAGCAATCTATGGTTGTGGAGGTACGGAACATTCTCTACCTGAATACAAATGTGACTGATTTTTTGACTGATTGGTTAATATAATTCCTTAATCAGTTATATTTATAGGCCCAAGCTGTGTATACATATTTGGAATTATTTCTATGGTTCATCAAAATAGTGTGAAACACTTGTTTATCCTTTTACATCACAAGTTTGGCATGTCTTATTAGCATCTTCCTACACATAGTAAGGGAAGAAACAGACTACTAAAATTGTGTTTGAATATAAATGTCCGTGTCTTATATTGTCCTAATGTACATAAAGCAATTAAAATATTTATGACACCTTATATATAACTTACTCAATGAAAGTCAATGTAATGTCTACTGGGAATCAATCTATCTACCAAAGGAGCTATTCAAATGTCAGGTTGGGAGCAGTTGCATGGTAGTGTCTTACAGTTTGGTGTGAGACCATGACTTTGAGTCCTGAGCCTACTGTTTATTTGCTGCATGACCTTGAGTATATGAGCTAAATCATTATTTTAGTTGCATGTGTTTGGAATAGAACAATGCAGATTTACTTCTTGACATAGGTCTGAAGATATGAGGATGCTTCTAGTACCTTTTTTTTTTTTTTACATTTTTGATATTCTGCCTTGTTTTCCTTAGAAAACCTCATCTTGCTATGTGATACATGCCTATCTGACAGGAAGACTTACTGAGGACTTCAGAGTCAATCTGCACATGAAATATTGGTAAATTTTATTACTTTATGGTAGGCATCTAGTGTTTGACAAAGTGCCTTAAACATGACATTATTACTACTATAATCCCCTTACTTGAAATCCCCTTATATAGTCCCCCTCCCTTTTGCAGCCATGTGATAAACAGGTGTTTCAGAAATTTCTTTGTTTTGTCCCAAGATCTTGTCAATTATTTCTAAATGTAAAAGGTTTTCTAGTGACAAATTATTTTCTTAGTTCACTGACAAATATTAAAAGAAACTCGCTCTGTCCCATACTGCCAATTAAACTTTAGGTAGACAATGGACACTTCACACATATTTCCTTTTAAGAAGGTCTTATATGTACAGTGGTGAGGAACTGGTAAGCTGCACACATAGGCTTTGCTAGAAATTTTACATTTTCAAATGCAGCTTTTATTAGTAGGCTACTAGAGGTTAAGAGTTCTAATCATCAATCTTCCTGCTTGTGGCTTCTTCCACAGTCCTTGGAGGAGTCCTGTGTTGTCTAGTACAAGAAGAAAAGTAAGGTCCTTTAAGTCAAATAGTCTTTGTTTCATTGTTGCATTGTTGGTGTGAAAATTCAAATAAATGTACTAGACACTCCCTGGTGGTCTAGTGGTTAGGATTTGACGCTCTCTCTCAAATAAATGTACTAAAGAATTGTTATATAGTAGACATCAGGGATAAATAACAATTACTAATATCTTTTTGCACAAAATCCAAGATTTAGAAGCTTGATAATGCAGAGCTAATGTGTTTAAAAGTGTGTCAGAATATCCTGGGCAGCACACAGTGTTCACAGAGACGTAGTTGGCAACTTTACATTTTCAATGAAACACAATAAATTTGATGTCCACTGTATGGATTTGAGTTCAAGGTAACTCACAGTTTCAATATTAAACTGGGCCATTAATGATGTAATAGCTTTGCAAAACTGAGTTTCTAATGGTTGCACAGGTATTTTTTTACACATTTTTTCTGAAGAAACATGCTATTTTGTAAAGGCCTTACATTATTATCAGACAATATTTCAATGCACAGTGTAAGATTTTTATATTTATTGCTAATAGACACAGATTTATCATTTAAAATCATCTTCATCCTTTCTGTTTTTTAGATGATTTTCATTCAGATGTGGTTCTTATTTTTATATTATTCCACTACTGAGAGAGGTACACACAAACTGGAGGAAAATGTGTTTTGTTTCTTGTTTTATTTCTTGCACATTTGCTTGTTTGTTCAGCATTACTGGTATTTTCTTTCATACTGGTGTTTCTCTACAGACTCTTTTTAAGCCACTTTTATTTTTTTTTAGATAAAGTATTAGTAAAATTAACCTGATGCATAAAAATTGCAGTATATCACCGCATTCTAAACGTCAATAAAATATAAGGATGCTGGGAGCCTGGGTGGCTCAGTTGGTTAAGCAACTACTTCAGCTAAGGTCATGATCCTGGAGTACCGAAATCAAGTCCCACAACAGGCTCCCTGCTCAGTGGGGAGACTGGTTCTCCCTCTAACCTCCCACTTCTCATGCTCTCTCTCTCTCAAATAAATAAATAAATAAATCTTTAAAAAAATAAAATAAAATAAAATATAAAGATGCTTTTGGTACCCTGTATTGTGTTTTGAGTGATCTGCTGTGCTTCCTTTAGACAACCCTGCCTGTTTATGGGATACATGCTTGTCTGATATGCAGACCCACTAAAAGCTCCAGAGTTGTTCCACATATGAAATATTAATAGTGTTTTCATAGTAGGCATCATTTATTATTTCAGATCAAATGTATATAAATAAATGCTATGATATTTTCCTTTTATAATACTATCATTTATCTGGTTAGATATCCTACTCTGGTAGACATTGGTAGAGCTCATAACAATATTCCTATTGAGACCTATAGTGAAAAATTATACACTCAGGGGCGCCTGGGTGTCTCAGTGGGTTAAGCCTCTGTCTTCAGCTCAGGTCATGATCTTGGGGTCCTGGGATCGAGCCCCATATTGGGCTCTCTTCTCAGCAGGGAGCCTGTTTCCTTATCTCTCTCTGCCTGCCCTTCTGCCTACTTGTGATCTCTCTCTCTGTTGAATAAATAAATTAAAAAAATATTTAAAAAATTATACACTCAGAAAAAAAAATCAAATGTTCATTCCATTAGGCAGTAACTCTATTTAATACCACATATCATTATGACCCTATTTCTAGGGTCATATGACCACATATCATTATGACCCTATTTCTGTGTTCTAGAAAAAACACAGTTAAAGTTAACTTTTTCCAGGTAAAGATGAGATAGCATATTCTATAAAGCTACTTTTTCTAGCACTTACATAGAAAAAAATCTTTTTTGCAAGTTTTTGGCAAAATATGAGTTATCTAGTTACATGCAAGTCTTTCAAATTCTTCTTCATATACTTTCTATAAGACAAAGGGACATGTAGGTGAATTTACTTCCAAAATTCAGAACTGATCTCTCCAAATTGCCTGAATAGCTATGCAAACAGGATATCTCCAGAAATATAAGTAATATATGAGGTATAGAAAGTATGTGATATCCCTTTAATATAATCTAAATGAAACTTCTTCAGTGCTGTCAATCAAATAAAACAGTGCGTGCATTTCATAATTATAATTGTCTATTTTTTATAAAATGCAGCTTTAATAACATTTATAATTAGCTGTAGTTCGTTAACATAATGGAGCTGATCAGATAAATTTTAGAGAAATCTACTGTGTAAAATATACATACAGATATATCTTATTTGGGCTACTTCATATGTTAAAGGAGTATAATATAGTCTAGTACACTTTCCAAAAAGGCCTGGAATCATCAGTATTTTATCAAGAATAAACAAATAATAATTATCTAGTACATTAGACTACCTTTATGCAAAAAAAAAATCTATATTTTTCTAATTATTGAAGACTTGATGTTTCCTTAATATCTAGGGTATGAGTTTGCTAGGGCCACCAAGACAAACCAATACAAACTTTGTGGCTAAACAAATAAAAATGTTTTGTTCTTAAGGCTGGAGGTTCAGATCTAGTGTTGGCAGTACTGGTTCCTTCTGAAGACTGTGCGAGAGAATCTTTTCTAGGCCTCATGCCTAAGTTCTGTGCTTTCATGGCAATTCGTTGGCCTTCCTTGGTTTGTGGAAGCATTGTGTCAATCTCTGCCTTCTTCTCCACATGGCATTCTCTCTGTTGTATGTCTCTGTGTTCATATTTCCTCTTTTGTCAGTATATTAGTCATTGGAAGAGAGCCCACTCTAATGACCTCATCTTAACTGATTACATCTTTGAAAAAAATCACATCCTGAGATAACGGGGCCACGAATTTAGCATATGAATTATTGGTGGTGGGGAGACCCAGCTCAATGTACAGTACCTAATAATGTAATTTATGATTACGTGTGTGTGTGTGTGTGTGTGTGAGAGAGAGAGAGAGAGAGAGAGAGGGAGAGAAACGTTTCTGGTAGTCAACTTAAATTTTTTCTGCTATACACTTTCAATTTATTTCTCTAGCTCCATTATATTTATGTATTAATCATCTCTAATTGCAAGTCAATTTTGTAATCTCTGTATGATTTCTTGCCAATTGTGTGATACAATAATGTTTCCATTAATTATTTCAAAATATATTTGTTCACTCTAATCAGGACAATTCTAAGTTTTCAGTAGGATAGTTTTTGTGGCTACCTGATGTCAGAATGATAGAACAAAATTATAAAAAAAGAAAGACATTTTAAATACATAACCTAAATATTTTAAAGCATTTATAAATGCATTATCAAATCCTGTTATCTAATATTCTGGTATCTGGTAACTTTAGTATTCAATTTACAATCAAAGAACATTGCCTTTAATATTAAGGTATACAAACATGAATATATATATTATTTATAAACAATATTTGCTGAAAGTAAATATGTTCAAGGGACTTTTCTATGTGCTTCAGGTAACATAATTCATTTAATCCTCAAAATTCTGTGGAAGTAGGTAATGTTATCATTTCTATCTGATAGATGGGGAAACTGAGGCATAGAGCTGTAAAATCACTCTTCTATAGAGGTAATTGAGTAATAAATGCCTCAGGCAGATGCTTCAGAACCTGCTTGTTTAATCATCACACTAAGTGACATCTTCCTTTTATTAACTATGCTCCATTACAATACGCTTCTAGTCACCTCCCTGTTTTATGTAAGCATCACTATCTTTGCTCTTTGCCCACTTGCACTAAAAACCTAGCATTTTTAAATCACTTTTTTTCATCATTGTTCATGTTTCATCATTCTTCCATTTCTCAATATTTTGAACATTCATTCTTAGTGAAGTTATCATTAAATTTTCCTTGCTAAAGGTTTGTACTTTAATAGCAATATATCTTCTCCAATCGCTCACTTCCAAGTAACCTGTGAGAAACAGAACACCTAATAAATGATCTACATTCTTTCCCTCAGAATATTTTGAAGCTTTTTATTTATATTTCAAAGTTTTCTACTACAGATTACAGGAGATATTATGTACCTCTTAATTCCTTTTAGCACACCTAATCATTTTTTTTTCTATAAATTAGCAAATCCTTTTATCACATCCCTCAAATATTTGGTCTTCTTCAGTAAGACTTCAAAGCTTAAATCATTTTGTTTCTATCATATTGTCTAACAGTAAAAAAAATGTATATTCTAGTTTAGCTGAATGAGAATTCTCTTTTCAAATTTTACATCCATTGTGGTTTTGTATCCATTACCTCCCAACACACATGACATTTCTAATTTATCAAATTCAATATACAAAAGTTTAACAAATTCATTTTAAACAATATATACAAGTGTATTTTATATTTTTTCATATGTATGTCAGATCATTTCGACCTAAGGTTAATTCCATATTTTATTACTTCTTAATTATAATTACTGTAAGTAAATATATTTCCAACATGAACAACTTTGATCCTTGCTTTTCTACAATTACAAAATGAGATAAAATAGTTATTTATTAAGAAAATAACATTAGGACATGTTAATAGTTCATTTCCATTGTTTATTTAATGTTTAAAGTTCTCTGTCTTTTCAAGCTCAGACATATTTGGTCATATAAATAACACTGACAGCAAAGGGCTCAAATTCACATTTCAAACAATAAAATTAAGTATTTTCACAAAATACTTTGCTTAGATCAATGGAAATGAATCCTGTCCAGGGCTCTTCCGCCACACACACTATTCCACTGAGCTAATAGGAGACAAGGATGTGATCTTTCTCTAACACAACTTCTATATGAATCATATATATATTTCTTTCATTCTCTTTCACTTTTCTTCCTATATTACATGTTTCATTAGAATTATACTTGTGTAATTGGCTTAATAGAGTGATTTTAATAAAAATTCAGTTTACATATATTTTGAAAAAAATATTTGAGAGAGAGAGTGCAGACATATGGGAAGAGGACCAGAGGGAGAGGGAGAGAGAGAATCTCAAGTAGACTTCTGCCTGAGCACAGAGCCCCATGCGGGGCTGATCTCACAATCCTGAGATCGTGACCTGAGCCAAAACTGAGAGTCGAAGTTTAACTGACTGAGCCACCCAGGCACCCCAGTTTGCATACACCTTTGAGAAAGGTAATACTAAAGTCAAATGATTAAAAAACTAAACATTCAAAGGTAAATTAAATTATAATTTTAAGTTAATATGAAAAATAATCATTATTCTCATATATTTCCTTAGGGAACACAATTACAGGTATGAAAGATTTAATCACTGAGTTGCACTTGAATTTTGATTTTTCTATTGTAGAACATCTCCATTTTTTTAATTTATTTTTATTTTTTTTCAGTGTTCCCAGATTCATTGTTTATGCACCACACCCAGTGCTCCATGCAATATGTGCTCTCCTAAATACCCACCACCACCACCACCACACCCTCCCTTCCAAAACCCTCAGTTTGTTTCTTAGAGTCCACAGTCTTTCATGCTTTGTCTCCCCCTATGATTTTCCCCAATTCACTTTTCCTTTTCTTCTCCTAATGTACTCCATGTTATTCCTTATGCTCCACAAGTAAGTGAAACCATATGATAATTGACTCTCTGTGCTTGACTTATTTCACTCAGCATAATCTCTTACAGTCCCGTCCATGTTGATACAAAAGTTGAGAATTAATCCTTTCTGATGTAAGCATAATACTCCATTGTATATATGGACCATATCTTCTTTATCCATTTGTCCATTGAAGGGCATCTTGGTTTTTTCCACAGTTTGGCAACTGTGGCCATCGCCGCTATGAACATTGGGGTACAGATGGCCCTTATTTTCACTACATCTATATCTTTGTTGTAAATACCCAATAGTGCAATTGCAGAGTCATAGGGTAGCTCTATTTTTAATTTCCTAAGGGATCTCTACACTGTTTTCCAAAGTGACTACACCAACTTGGATTCCCACCAATAGTTTCCCTTTTCTCCCCCTCCTCTCCAACACATGTTGTTTACTGTCTTGTTAACTTTGGCTTTGGACATTCTAACTGTTGTAAGGTGGTATCTCAGTGTGGTTTGGATTTGAATCTCCCTGCTGGATAATGATGATGAACATTTCTTCATGTGTCTGTTAGCCATTTGTATGTCTTCTTTGGAGAAATCTGCTCATGTCTTCGGCCCATTTTCTGGTGTATCTGCTTTGTGTGTATTGAGTTTGAGGAGTTCTTTATAGATCTTGGGTATCAGGCCTTGTCTGTAGTGTTATTTGCAAATATTTTCATATTCCTCCCTCATCCTGTGGGTTGCCTCTTTGCTTTGTTAAGTGTTTCCTTTGCTGTGGAGAAGCTTTTGATCTTGATGAAGTCCCCAAAGTTCCTTTTTGCTTTTGTTTCCTTTGCCTTTGGAGACATGTCTTAAAAGAAGTTGCTGTGGCTGATGTTGATGCTTATGTTCTCCTCTAGGATTTTGATAGGTTCCTGCCTTACTCTGAGGTCTTTTATCCTTTTCAAGTTTATCTTTGTGTGTGGTGTAAGAGAATAGTTTCATTCTTCTATACATAGCTATCCAATTTTCCCAGCACCATTTTTTGAAGAGACTGTGTTTTTTTCACTGGATATTTTTTCCTGCTTTGTTGAAGACTATTTGACCATAGATTTGGTGGATCCATATCTGGGCTCTCTACTCTGTTCCACTGGTCTATGCATCTGTTTTTGTACCAGTACCATGCTGTCTTGGTGATTACAGTTTTGTAGTGATGTACAGATGATTACAGGCAATGTGATGCCCCCAGCTTTGTTTTTCTTTTTCAACATTTTCTTAGCAACTGGAGGTCTCTTCTGGTTCCAAAGAAATTTTAGGATTGTTTGTTCCAGCAATTTGAAAAATGCCAGTGGAATTTTGATCGGGCTGGCATTGAAAGTGTAGATTGCTCTGGGCAGTATAGACGTTTTAACAGTTTATTTTTCCAATCCATGAGCATGGAATGCTTTTCCAACTTTTCATGTCTTCCTCAGTTTCTTTCACGAGTGTTCTGTAGTTCCTTGAGTACAGATCCTCTCCCTCTTTGGTTAGGTTTATTGCCATGTATCTTCTGGTTCTTGGTACTATCATAACTGAAACTGATTCTCTAATTCCCTTTTCTATTTTTCATTGTTATTGTATAAGAAAGCAACTGATTTCTGTGTATTGATTTTGTATCCTGCCACATTAATGAATTGCTGTATGAGTTTTAGTAGTTTGGGGGTGGAGTCTTTTGGGTTTTTATATAAAGTATCGCATCATCTGTGAAGAGAGAGTTTGACTGCTTCTTTGCCAATTTGGATACCTTTTATTTCTTTTTGTTGTCTAATTGTTGTTGCTAGGACTTCTAGTACTATGTTGAACAACTGTAATGAGGGTGGGCATCCTTGTCATGTTCCTGATCTCAAAGAGAAGGTTGTCAGTTTTTCCCCATTAAGGATGATATTCGCTGTGGGTTTTTCAAAGATAGATTTTATGAAGTTGAGGAATGTTCCTTCTATCCCTATACTTTGAATTGTTTTAATCAGGAATGGATGTTGTAATTTTGTCAAATGCTCTTTCTGCATCAATTGAGAGGACCATGTGGTTCCTCTCTCTTCTTTTATGGATTTGTTCTACCACATTGATTGATTTGTGAATGTTGAACCACTCTTGCACCCCATGGATAAATCCCCTTTGGTCAAGTTGGATAATCTTTTTAATGTACTTTTGGATTCTATTAGCTAGGATCTTGTTGAGAATCTTGGCATCCATATTCTTCAGGTATATTGGTCTGAAATTCTCCTTTTTGATGGAGTCTTTGCCTGGTTTGGGGATCAGGGTAATGCTGGTTTCATAGAAAGAGTCTGGAAGTTTTCTTCCTGTTTCTGTTTTTTTGAAACAGCTTCAGAAGAATAGGAATTATTTCTTCTTTGAATGTTTGATAGAATTCTCCATGGAATCTGTCAGGTCCTGGACTCTTATTTGTTGGGAAGTTTTTGATCACTTCTTCAATCTTGTTACTAGATACTGGTCTATTCAGATTGTCAATTTCTTCCTGTTTCAGTCTTGGAAGTCTATAGGTTTCCAGGAATTCATCCATTTCATCTAGGTTGCTTAACTTATTGGCATATAGCTGTTCATAATAATTTCTGGAGATTGTTTCCAATTCCTTGGTGTTTGTGGTGATCTCTCCCCTTTCATACATAATTTTATTAATTTGGGTCCTCTCTTTTTTCTCTCTGGCCAGTGGTTTATCAATTTTATTAATTCTTTCAAAGAACCAGCTTCTAGTTTTGTTGATGTGGTCTACTGTATCTCTAGTTTCTAGCTCATTCATCTCTGCTCTCATCTTAATTATTTCCTTTCTTACACATGGGGTTGGCTTAATTTGCTGTTGATTTTCCAGTTCTTTAAGGTGTAAAGAGATTTGGTGTATTTGGGATTTTTCAGTTTTTTTGAGTGATGCTTGGATGGCTTTATATTTCTTGGATGGCTTTATATTTGGCCCTTAGGACCACCTTTGCCATTTCCTATAGGTTTTGGACTGATGTTTCCTCATTCTCATTGGTTTCCATGAATTGTTTTCAGTTCTTTTTTGATTTCCTGGTTGATCCAAACATTTTTGAGCAGGATGGTCTTTAGCTTCCAAGTGTTTGTATTCCTTCCAAAGTTTTTCTTATGGTTGAGTTCCAATTTCAAGCATTGTGGTCTGAACATATGCAGGGAATAATCTCAATCTTTTGGTATCAGTTGAGCCCTGATTTGTGATCCAGTATTTGGTCTGTTCTGGAGAAAGTTCCATGTGCATTCAAGAAGAATGAGTATTTTGTGCTTTAGGGTTGATTGTTCTGTATACATCTATGAGGTTCCTCTGGTCCAAAGTTTTATTCAAAGTTCTTGTTTCTTTATTGATTTTCTACTTAGGTGATCTGTCTATTACTGAGTGGTGTGGTAAGATCCCCCAACATTGATGTGTTCATATCAATGTGACTCTTTATTTTGATTAGCAGTTGGCTTATGTAGTTGGCTGCTCCCATATTGGGGGCATAAATATTTACAATTCTTATATCTTCTTGTTGGATAGACATTTTAAGAATGATGTAGTGTCCTTCTGTATCTGACTATAGTCTTTAACTTAAAATCTAATTTATCTGGTATTAGAATCATTACCCCAGTTTTCTTTGGAGACCTGTTGGCATGAAGGATGGTTCTCCATCACTTCACTTCCAGTCTGGATGTATCTATGGGTTCCAGATATGACTCTAGTAGACAGCATATGGATGGGTCCTGTAGTTTAATCCAGTCTGCAACCCTGTGCCATTTTATGTGAATTAGGCCATTCACATTGAGAATGATTATTGAAAGAATATTTTTTATCGACATCATGTTGCCTGAGAAGTCCTTGTTTCTATAGATTGTCTCTGTACATTTCTGTTCTATGTCATTCTTGGGTTCTTTCTTCTTTTATAGAACCCCCCTTAATATTTCTTGTAGTTGTGGCTTGGTGGTCACATACCCTTAAACCTTGCCAGTCTTGGAAGCTCTTTATCTCTATCCATTTTGAATGTCAGCCAGTCTGAATAAAATATTCTTGGCTGCATGTTTTTGTTTTTTCATTTAGTGCCCTGAATATGTCTTGCCAGCCCTTTCTAGCTTGCCAGGTTTCTGTGGACAGTTCTGACATTATTCTGAACCTAAGGAATCTCTCCCCCTAGCTGCTCTTAAGACCTCTTGTCTAAAATTATGATTCGTGGGGCACCTGGGTGGCTCAGTGGGTTAAAGCCGCTGCCGTCGGCTCAGGTCATGATCCCAGGGTCCTGGGATCGAGCCCCACATTGGGCTCTCTGCTCTGCGGACAGCCTGCTTCCTCCCCTCTCTCTCTGCCTCTCTGCCTACTTGTGATCTCTGTCTATCAAATAAATAAATAAAATCTTTAAAAAAATAAAATTATGATTCGTGAATTTCATAATTAAGTGTCTGGAGGTCTTTCTAGACTTGTTGATCTTGGGGGGTGTCCCTTCTGCCTCTAAGACATGAATACTTGTTCCATTACCAATATTAGATAAATTTTCATCCAGAATTTGTTCAACCATATCTTCTAGTCTTCTTTCCTTCTCCACCCTCTTAGGGATCCCAATAATTCAGACGCTGGAATGTTTCATGGTATCACTTATTTCCCTAATTCTGTTTTCATGTCTTCTAAGCTGTTTGTTCTAGGCCCCCTCCTGATCCTTTTTCTCTATCAGTTTGTCTTCTCTATCACTAATTCAATATTGTGCCTTGGTTACCCTAGTTGTTAGAGTATTTAGATTAGATTGGATCTCATTGATAGCATTTTTAGTACTGCCCACTCTGTCTTCACTTCCACTCTTAGAGTTTACAAGTTACCACTAATGGTCTTTTCCAACCTAGCCATTGGCTGGATAAAGGTTACCCTGAATTCCCTTTCCAACATACTGTTTATGTCCATATCCAATAGTTCTGTGCCAGGGGGCACATTCTCTGAATTTTTCCTCTGTTGGGTGTTCTTCCTCCTAGTCATTTTGGTGCGAGGTGGTTGAGGGGATGTATAGCTGAATGTATCAACCAAAATCTATCTGAATATATCAATGACAATCAGGGTGCAAGGTGCACCCTGAAAAGTTTCAGAACAATAGGAAGTCACCACCAAAAAGAAAGAAAAAAGAAAAAGAGAGAAAATCCAGCCAAAATGAGCCCTGAAAGTAAAATTTATAAGGTACATCAACAAAAGCAAATGAACAAAATGACTGACAAAAGTAAAAGACAAGAAAAAAAGAGAAAAACCCAGCCAAAATGAGCCCCAAGAATAAGATTTATATAGTACAAAACATAAGCAAATACACAGAAACACTAACAGAAGAATAAGATGGGTAGGTGGTTATAAACCCTTGATGTAGGTGAGGAAAATTATTTAAGTTCTTCTGGGTGAATCTTGTTATCTTTGTTAAAGGACTCAACTTTCCATAGATAAAGGGAAATTAAAACTGGTTTATATATAGGGACGGTATTGAATGGGAAAAAATATTACCTTGAAGCTTATATCTATTACTCAGGCTTTTGTTCGCTGGAGGTTTTTGTTCTTTGGGGGCTTTTTTCACCTTTTTGAAGGTTTAGTAGAAAGTAAACTGTCCTCACTCAGACCTCTGCCTGGGAGAGAAGCCCTAGTCTGCTCTCCTCTGGGTGGCCCAGAACACACAAATTCCCCTTCTGCAAATCCTGCTGAATACCACAAACTCCCACAGGCTGTGTGAATCCCCAGCCACTGTCTCAGTGGTTGCCCAAGGTCCCCACTTATTTCTGCACCCCCATGCCACTAAAATCATGAGTCGTATTGGTCCAGGTGAGCCCAAAGCTGGGTGACTATACTTGCTGGGACTGCTGTCTGAGATTCACGGTATGTTCATGCTGGTATGTTCACACCTGGTGAATGCACAGGTTGCTGAAGGCTGTGGGCCAAGGTATCCCAACTGGAGTCTGTGAAGGGTTTTCTCAGGTGTGGGCTGGGTGTGCTCAGGCCCTGCAGCCAGTTGTGGAAGGCTGCAGGCCTAGAGACTGCCAGCTGGCACCCACACAGGGTTCTCTCAGGCACAGGTGGAAATGTGCCCAGTCTGAGCAGTGGTGCAAGCAATGGAAAGCGGCAGGCTCAGGGACCATGGACTGGAGGCTCTGCCAGGCTTTCTCTGGCACAGGTGGTCACCAGTGCTGACCATCCTGGGACTGTGGACTTGGGCCCATGCCCATGACCACCTGATTCAACCAGTTGCCCCTTAAGATCTTTTGCTCTTTTTGAGTGCTTTTAACCAGACTCCAAGTTACTGCTGGTCCACAATCACAGGACACTTACATATTTATATATTACTCTCCAATGGTTTGCTTCTGGTGACTCCTTCCCCTTCCTTTTTATCCTCCAATATCAGTCTGAGAGTTCCCACTCTGCTTTACCTCTCCACTGATGTCTTCTGCCCTTGTAGAGACCCAGAAGTGTATAATCTTACATCTCAGGCTGATTTCATGGGTGTTCAGAGTGTTCTGGTGTATATTTAGCTCATGCTAGGGGACCAGTTGAAACAACATCTATTTCTCTGCTATCTTGCCCCTCTACAATCGAACATCCTCCATTTTTGTTTCTAGGTCTTTTACTAACTGGTAAATACCAGAACTTCTATTTTTCTAAATTTCAGTTTCCTAGAAGAGTTATAGAGCCATCTCAATTAGGCAGAAATAATTTCAGAATATCAATATCAGACTGAGAAATTAGAAACATTTTATAATTATATATCATCTATAGGTATTAAGGAACATTATTTTAAAAGCTCTCTATATTCAATTCTATGAATATCAAGGCCAGTTTTCACAATATAATATATACACATGATCATATCTCAAGGTAATGTTGTCACTGAAAGAAAAGTGCATAGTATTAATACATATTAGTTTAGAATTATGAAAAAAAAACTGACAAGTAGCCTGAAGCTTTTTAATATGAAAAAAAAATTTATTTAGTCTACTGTTTTAGTGTAAAAATATAGAGTTTGCATTATGTCTAACATATACAAAAATTATATGTGTGTATATATATTAAATCATTTCAGAAGTTATGTAACTCAGTACTACTCTGGAATCATATATATACATGTGTATTGTATTTCCATATCAGTATAAAATAGATAATTTATTCTTCCTGAAGACTCTATAATTCATGTGTAGCTATAGACAAATGTATTTATTTATTTATTTATGCATTTACTTATTTATGTATTCATTTATTTTAGGCAAATATATTTTTTAAAGATTTTTATTTATTGATTTGACAGATAACAAGTACTCAGAGAGGCAGGCAGAGAGAGAGAGGAGGAAGCAGGCTCCTCACTGAGCAAAGAGCCCAATGTGGGGCTCGATCCCAGGACCCTGAGACCATGACCCAAGCCAAAGGCAGAGGCTTTAACCCACTGAGCCACGCAGATGCCCCAATTTTTTAGGCAAATATATTTTAATATATGCCTATCTATTGATAGAAAACTAGGTTGTGGTCAAGAGTTTCTATTCATAGAAAATGGCAATGTGCTAAGTCATTTTATCTTACAATACATTTTATAAATAATTGTAATAAAGACATTCTAAAAATAAGTAATTTAATTTAAGAGTGAATTCTACATAGTATAATAGGAAATATAAAGATCAATAGATACTGCCAAAAATTTCCCTTCAATAAGTCTTTCTAAATTTATATCACAAGAAATAGGAGGTTAGAAAGCCTATACCATCTAAAGTGAGTTATACTGGCCTGTATCAAACTTTAAATTTTTCTTTTTTACTGAAAAAATACAGAAATTCATTTGATGAATATGATCATTCTACTTCCAGAATCACAGGTAAATGCAGGTCTGACGGACCTGCTATCTCCAAAATGCCTATATATAGGATACATGCTGAGGGATTGCTGGTCTCAGCATAGGAAGATAAAACTACCAGAGGACTGCCCCTGCCCCAACCCTAGACAAATAAATGAAAAAAAAAAAAAAGTAATAAAGATCTGAGCATGAAGCAAGAAGGGATCAGACTTGAGTAGCCCAAGTAGAGTCTCTGAGTCACACTAACCTAGACCAAAAGCAGAAACTTCCCGCCTGCCAATAACAGTCTCAGGAACAGAAGAAAAGGACATATCTACAAAGAAATTGGATACAAAATAAACATGCAGAGATTGCACAAATAAATATGAAACATTATTTCACAAAGAAAGATTACTAAATGTAAGAAAGCTAGCTATGTATGGGTGGAATTCAGCAGAAAATATCTATTTACATATCATTTGTCTATCTACTCACCTTCTATTTATATATTTGTTAATTTTACATTTTTTCTTGTTTTGTATAATTTGAGACTTAAAGAAAAGTTCAAAAACACTACAAAAAGTCTGATATTCCATTCATTCAAATTAGCCAAATATTAAAAGTTAAACAATTTTCTTCCTTTACTACCCCCCCAATCTTCACTCAATTAGTTCATACTTCTGTATATTTGAACAACAGAGCAGTATGTACTAGACACAGTCACTAAATTTAATCTTTAGGCTACATATAGTAATTTGATACAACATATTTTCCTAACTATGATAATACATTGATAATATATTTTCTTTTTGCCTAATGTAATCTAGTTAGTGCAAGTACATCATTTGATAGGAGATTTTTAATGTGTTGTTTTCCTTTTAATTCAATCATATAAAATAATTCAGGAATGATTTTCATTAAATGAAATTCCATATTATGGTCAGAAAGATTGAATTAAATTTCACTGTGCTTAATGTTATATAAAAACTGTTGCAGAAAAAAGATCTTTATCAATTTATGATATAAAGACTTTTCTTTCCTTTGTGTTATCCTCCAAAAGATAGTATTTACAAAATGCATCCCTGAAAATCATTTGGCTGTGAGATAAATCATATGTGATAATTGAATTATAATGAATTAGTAATAACCCTTATTGCATTTAAATTATTGCTATATGCACAGAGTCCTAAAATATTTGTCACATCCAAATGTGAATAAACACATGAAGTACGTGTGTGTGTGTGTGTGTGTGTGTGTGTGTGTAAATTCATTTGATGAATATGAATATTCTGCTTCAAGAATCACAGGTAAATGCAGATATATCTATATCTATCTATATATCTATCTATATATATATTCCTAGCTTTAAACATACAGAAAGAGATACATACACACACATGGCAAGGAAACATGCAGCAAATTAAATTTCCTGAATGTTGATTTTATTTTTTAAATATTCATTGAAAATTTTAAGGCCCATAAAAGAACATAAACACATCACATATAAATGTATCCACAACACTTTTCATTTAAGTTTAAGCAAAAACATATATTTTTCCTTTTAAAGACACATTCAGACCTGAGAAATTGAGAAGACTGTATTAATATTGATTTAATAAAAAAGTGTATATTAACATTTATTCTTCTACAAGATGTATATCATTTGTCATTAATTCTAGAATACATGTACATATTTCCATTATATTTTTAAAATAATTTGTATTTGAAATTACTGTTCCTTTCTCAATTGTAATATAAATATTCTTACCTCTGCAAGTTATGTGGTGCATATATCATCTTCAATATAGATTGGTCAGTTTGTTGTTGAGCCCTGATCGAGTTTATTGATATTTATTTAAGTTTATTACTTAATACTTCCAAAGCATTATGGGTGACATGCTCTGAACAAATATATTAATTATCCATCAGTAACATGTGTTAACTTTAAAACTAAGAAATAAAGATTGTTGATACCCACATAACCATTCTGATTATATTTTGCCACCAAAATAAATTCAGGAAAGGACTTTCTTTTGCCCCCAGCCAGATGTTATTAAAAAATATTTTTGGAATTTTTAGAAATTTTTAGAATTCCAAATTTACATGGGCAATATTGAACAGAGCAAAGCATAATTTAGGGAAGATTGTAAAGATTAACTTATATTTCAGAAGGGGGAATGTGTTCAAATATTGATAACAGCATATAAAAATACAAGAAACTGGGGAAAACAGTAAAGTTGGAGATTAAATTCAAGTTGAGGAATATAC
The DNA here is from genome assembly GCA_003697995.1 of Taxidea taxus jeffersonii. Taxonomy (NCBI): domain Eukaryota; kingdom Metazoa; phylum Chordata; class Mammalia; order Carnivora; family Mustelidae; genus Taxidea; species Taxidea taxus. The sequence goes on along the minus strand of RCUC01138805.1, from coordinate 11,879 downwards.
TCTGATAATTGTTTGAAACTTCCAGTGAGGGACACCTAGGTGTCTCAGTTGGTTAGGTGTCCAACTCTTGATTTCTGCTCAGGTCAAGATCTCAGTCTTGAGATCCAGCCCTGCACAGAGCTCTACGCTCAGCATGAAGTCTGTTTGAGATTCTCTGCTTTTGCCTCTCCCCTCACTCACATGTGCTCTCTCTCTCTCTCTCTAAAATAAATAAACAAATAAAATCTTGGGGAAAAAAAAATAAAGAAAGAAACTTCTAGTGAAAGTGTTTTCTCAAACTACCTTAATGAATAATGAATTTTTCTGGACTGTTATCTCACCACTGTCTTCTTGTGTAAATTTTAAACAATTTGTAAACAGTTTCTTGGGAAAAAACTAACAAACCATACATTTATTGGGTAATCACATGATGATTTTTAAACAATGCTTCTCTCATATTAAGTAGTAAAGATTATAGAGACATTTAATAAATATTGAAGATATAAGTCAGCTCATGCATTTTTACAGAAATCAGAAACAAATGTTCAAAAATGCTTTAAAGAAAAAAAATTTATTCTCCACCACCTCCCTTTGGTGAATGCTAAGGAAAGGGTTATTGATAAGTTAACCTAGTAATTCAATCACTTAAAAAAGAAAGGCACTATTAATTTCACAAGATTTCTATATCAGAATTACCTTAAGTTGTCTGATTTTTTTTTTCTTAGACTAGATCTAGTAGGGGGCCTGGGTGGCTCAGTGGGTTAAGCCTCTGCCTTTGGCTCAGGTCATGATCTCAGGGTCCTGGGATCGAACCCCACATCGGGCTGTCTGTTCAGCAAGGATCCTGCTTTCCCCTCTCTCTGCCTGCCTCTCTGCCTACTTGTGATCTTTCTCTCTTTTAAATAAATAAATAAAATCTTAAAAAAAAGAATAAATATAGTAATTTGATTAATAATTGTTCTGAATGTATTGAAGATTTTAATTATTGGATACATCGAGATACATTTACCTTTGGAAAGAGGATTATGTCTGCAGTATCTTTTTAGCATAATTTAAAAGTAAATACTGTAGTTTGTTGATAATCTGATCATCAAATTGGTTACTTCAGTAGTTGGACATGTATTTGTTTAAGAATGTGAACTTAAAGAATAGAGTTGTGTAATTATAGGGAAAAGGCCGATTTCTACATATTAAAATGTTATTATAAAACTCTCCCATTTTGGAGAAATTACTTTGCTGAAAAAAGTTTTCATTTGTTTGTTTGTTTCTCATACATTAAGCCCCTGTAAAAATATTAAATATGAGGGCACAAATAGCTCACTATTTCAGAGAGATCTGGAAATATGTTAGGTCTCTGAATTTAAGTAGAAAAGAAGTATTTATTTACTTATCCTTTTCAAAATACACATTAGTGCTAGAACTGTGAAAGTTTTATTTACTAAGCTAGTATTCCTTTCACCGCTTTCCAAATAAACTTGCAAATAAGGTAAAATCAATTAAAGTTAATAGAAATTTGAAATGAGAAAAATAAGGAAGAGAGAAAAACAAATCTTAAATTGGTTAAAAATAGCAGCAGGTTTTTCTTTATAAAGAAGATGCAAATGACATTCAATTTATTCCTCAAATTATTTAAGATCCAAGAGGAAAAATGTTAGTGTGCATAGTGATTACCAGTTTTTTTTTTTAATTTTATTTATTTTATTTTTTTATTCTCTAAGTGTGATTGGCACTTTCATTTGACCTCTTAAGCAACTGAAGTCAACAGACCTGTAGCAGATTTTATTTTTTCTATCAAAAGTTTTCATCCACTGTTTTTGTTGTTATGCATTTTTGACTTTTTAGTACTGAGACATCCTGGCCTCACTGAAGATTGTCTGTAGTTTTCCATGGACATGCTCATCTGCAAGTATAGTTGAGACTGTAATCATAGGAAACAAAATCAAGGTAGCTGATCAGCATTTGGAGGAACAAAATCTCGGATATAGCTACAATTATTGCATCATATAATTAGGAAATATATCTTGAATTCTCTTCTGTGAACTTTGAATCATTACAGTAAACAGTGATCATATTAGACAAATATGCATTTTTCCATTAAGTTTTCTTTTTCATCTACAGCGTTGGGAATATGGATCTTAATGTTCTCAAGCTACACAGATACTTAATATAATGGAACTCTTTACAGACAAAAAACTACCTTTGCAATTTCTGCGAGAAGTGAATCAGAATAGTAACATACTTTTAAGAGTAAACATTAAAATGAATTAATATGCTGGATCTGAAATTTGGACATTAACTAAGAGTCACATCACCTATCTACAACAAATGTATGTCACCAGGTGTTTTAACGTATATGATCCTCAGAGTTTATATTTCCTACAAATTTTCCCAAATATCTTTATCATTAAAAAAAAAAAAAATCAGGGGAGAAGGTAAAGAGACAGAGGAGGAGAAAAGAAGAGATAAAATTCAATTATTGGAGTCATTAATCTTAGAATCAACTTTTTTGTGGGCTTAAAGATGAAGCATTCTAGATGTTATTAAGTCCCTTATTAGCAAATGCAATATGTACCTGGTTATTCTTTCTCAAAACACATTAATTGTCTCTGTGCCTCTCAAGCCCAGAAACTTTGATCTTATTTATCAAAACATATGCATATAATGCATATGAGAATAATATAATATATTATATAATATAACTATATATTATATATAATATATAATAATAGCAAAGTATGTCATTTATATATTATGTATAAATAATTATATAATAATATATTATATTACATACTTATTATTATATATGTTATTATATATACCATATAATAATAATAACTGTATATAGTTAATTCCATGAATCAAATCAAACTTAAAAAAAACACTTTAATTATATCATAACCTCACTTTGTATACTAGGAAATAAATAAGATACCTCAAAGATCATATAAAATGCATTTCACTTCACTCCCTAATACAAGCAATCAGACAGGCAAATGCTTACCTAGAAAACTCAGGATCACTTGCAATTATTGGGAAGACATTTTAGGGCCAGAGGTAGGGGGGAGGCCAAACTATGTCCTAACTTACTGTACCACCCTCAATGCTCTGGCTTCTCAGAATTCCTCTTTGCCAATTATTTTCTCTTTTAAGAGACTCCTCAACAAGCTCCTCAGTTGATTGTATTTTTCATTATTTCCTGTGTCTTATTTTTGTTTCACTCACTCCTGCAGTCAATTTATGCTCTTTGGATAGCTGTGGAGATTTTACATTGTTTTATCTACTCTTACCCCTACTTTTTAATTTAACTTGAAGAATTTGCTTGAAACAGGTGGGTGTCAAAATATGACTTTTGTTTCCAAAATGAGTCAGATCTCTCCATGACCTTTAAAACAAGCATTGAATTGAAAAAAAAAATATATATACATATATAAGACCTCAGATTTACATATTACTCATTGTAGCTTTCATTTTAAAAACATCAATCCTGAGACCAAGGTTCTGTGATTTAATGATGAATTACTTCTCATCTGTGATTTCAATCTCAGAGGCCTTGAAAATATCAATCAAATTATCTGCTGGCTAAGTCTCTTCCTGAACTACTTATCACTCCTTTGTGCTTCTATAATATTACTCTATATTAAAGGGCTCTTATATATTTTAACGGCCTTTATTGTTATTCCAGACCTATAATCTAGTATCATTTTTCATGCTATTCTATTTTTCTTGAATTCATTTACATATTGAAAATGGGGTTTTCAACCATATATTCTAGTTTTTTTTTTAAACTGGACCTTATTGCTCTAACTTATCAGTATTAAAGTTTATTAGTATCCTATTTCCATTTTCATCTTCCAGTAGATTTTGCCAGCACCTATCACATCCTCATCCCAACTCCAATCCAATTGGTTAAATACTTGGGATTTTGTTGTTGTTGTTTATTGTTGTTGTTGTTTGCTTTATTTATTTTCTATTAACAAATAATATATTATTTGTTTCAGTGGTACAGATCTGTGAATCATCAGTCTTACACAATTCATAGCATTCACCATAGCACATACCAATGTCCATCACCCAGCCACCCTATCCCTCACACCTCCTCCCCTCCAGCAACCCTCAGTTTGTTTCCTGAAATTAAGTCTCTTATGGTTTTTCTCCCTCCCTGGTAACATCTTGCTTAATTTTTCCCTGCTTTCCCTCACAATCCCCCACCCCGACTCTCAAATTCCTCATATCAGAGAGATCATATGATAATTTTCTCTGATTGTCTTATTTCATTTAGCATAATATCTTCTAGTTCCATCCACATCATTCAAATGCCAAATATTTCAATTTTTTTATGGCTGCATTATATCTATATCTATATCTATATCATCTATATCTATATCTATCTATATATATCTATCTAATCTTGTTTATCCATTCATCTACTGATGGACATGGACATCTAGGCTCTTTCCATAGTTTGGCTAGCGTGGACACTGCTGCTATAAACACTTGGGTGAACATGCCCCTTGGGGTCACTACATTTGTATCCTTAAGGTAAATATATAGTAGTACAATTGCTGGGTTATAAGGTAGCTCTATTTTCAACTTTTTGAGGAACCTCTTACTGTCTTCCAGAATGGCTGTACCAGCTTGCATTCCCACCAACAATATAGGAGGATTCCCCTTTCTCCACATCCTCACTAACACCTGTCCTTTCCTGACTGGTTAATTTTAGCCATTCTGACCGGTGTGAGGTGGTATCTCACTATGGTTTTGATTTGTATTCCCTGATGCCAATGAGCTTGAGCAATTTCTCATATGTCTGTTGGCCATCTGAGTGTCTTCTTTGCAGAAATGTCTATTCATGTCTTCTGCCCATTTCTTGATTGGATTATTTGTTCTTTGTTTGTCGAGCTGGTGAGTTATTTATAGATTTTGGACACTAGCCCTTTATCTAATGTCATTTGCAGATATCTTCTCCCATTCTGTTGGTTATCTTTTGTTTTTTTTTACTGTCTCTTTGGCTGTGCAAAAGCTTTTGATCTTGATGAAGTCCCAACAGTTCATTTTTTACTCTTCTTCCCTTGCCCTTTGTGATGTTTATAGGAAGAAGTTGATGCAGCTGAAGTAGAAGAGGTTACTCCTTGTGTTATCCTCAAGGGTTTTGATGGATTCCTGTCTCACATTGAGGTCTTTTTCCTGGGTTAAATACTTGGTTTAAGGATTACTTCCTTTTGGTTAGTGACTGCATAGAAATGCTCCTATAATTTTTCTAAGACTCCCATAGTGTATAGATACATAGAACTGTCTCTGATATAAAAACTAAATATATTTGTATTTTTAAGGTTTAAGTTCTTTTCTTATTTCCACAAAATCAAGTTAGATTATTGGAAAAAATATTCATATTTATCAGTTTTATTCTGAATGCACACACATGGTATTCTGGGTCAGAGATAGATTTATTATTTATTACCTTATGGTAAATAATAAATGTGTTGGCCCCCTTTGTCCTCATGCTTATTTCTGATAGGACATGATGAGAATCAATAGCATATTTTCCTATAATAGTAGCCAGGCACTCCATAGTGCCAGGGGCCAGAAAAATGCATTCTCTTCTGCTTACAAGAGGAAAGAGACAGTTGCCACCTGATCACCCCCAACCCCTACCCAACCAAGGGGTCTTTTTGGAAAAATAATTGGCTTGACTCCTTACTCCAAACCCATGATAGGTAAATAAAGTCTCTCTAGTAGCCATAAAGTTTGATGTGTCTCAGCTTTTACGGCACATTTGGTGTCTTCATTCCATTTGACATAAACTACCTATGGAGAAAACTCTCCAAGATGCTCCCACTGTAGGAATTAACTTAGAAATAAAGTCCAGGCTATACCTATTCAGTTTTCACAGAGAGATAAAATAAGTTACATTATCCCTTCAGGTCAATACAGTTCATCAGATAAATGTCTAAAAATCTAATTCTCACAGTATATGAAGACTCCTAGGAGACTAAGGCTTTTTACAGTAGCACTGGGAAACGCAGGGAAATTTATTTCCCTACGTACATCTAGACTCACATAGCTTCAGGAAATGTTCAATACAAATCTATCAGGGTTTTTTTTTTTTGTTGTTGTTGTTGTTATTGTTGTTGTTTTGTAAAGATATACTCAAAACACTAGCATACAATATCTGGAGGGTTTTACTGATCTAGGCTGGTTTTAGCTAATCTTGGTTGTACTTAGTGATATGTCTTAGTGCTGGTTTCTCACATGTTCTTTGCTTTTCCTGGAACCAACAGGTTAGCATAGGCAAGTCCTCCACATTACAATCATAGAAACACGGGACAGAAAGCAAAGACTCTCTGAATCCTTTGCATCTTAAGCCTATGTTAGGAATTTGCACACCATCGCTTTCACTCATTCTCATGGCCAAAGGAATGGTTGATCCCCACATCAAAGGCATAAGCATTAAAAACTTGTCTGTCACTTTCCCTGGAAGTGAGTATAAAGTAATACAGAAGGTAAGGCAGACAGAGAAATTGAAAGCTGTTCTCACAAAGGACTAGTGCATCATGTTGAATTGGATTGCAGCGGAATTGTCCTCAGGATGAAAAAAAAAAAAAAAAAAAAAAAAAAGAGATGGTGCTGATGATGTAGGGTATCCTCATGCCAACAACTTCCAATCAGGAAACACCAGAAGCTTCGACTCTTTTTCACTATAAAGCTTTCATAATCACCTACCTGCCTTTGAGTTTTTGCCAAATGCAAGGGATAGTAGCTGACTCCCTTGCAAGTTTTGAGTAAATAACCTTTGCTTACTTTCTCTTGTGTGGTCCCTATTTATTTCGACAACAATAACAGCAAAAACTTATCAAGACATATCTTAAAGGAGCAGTAAGATTTCTTCTGCTTAGAAAAATATAATTTAAAAATTAGTTTTGTAACTTTAAAGAGCAATAGGTGAAAGTTATTCCAATACAGGATGTGATGGGAGTTTAAAATAACAGGACACAATTTAGTATATTTTTCAGGATGTTTTTCTTCTCATTCAATTAAACTTCACTGCAATTATACATTCTTATGATTCTTGTGATTAAGTGGATCACATAAATGGTTATAATACTGCTGTGGATTGGAAAATTCAATGCTTTCTTTATTCCTAAATGTTAAATTATTTATTGAGGATAGCTTCCAAAAACAGTACAGATTATGGAATACTTCTCTTGCATTTCTCAATTATAGATGACATGAAATCAAGGACTTTTCATATTTTTCTTATTGTTTTGCAACTTTAAAGCTGAGACACCACTCACCAAAAACACTAAACAACGATTGAAAATGAATCATGGAAGGCTGTCCAGGCCACACTGTATTATCTTAGGGCAGAACCATAAGTAAAGCATGAAAAAGACATGTATTTTTTTAAATTTAATTTATTAAATTTATATATCTTGTATTTTTAAAATTTAATTTATTAAATTTATATATCTTGTATTTTTTAAATTTAATTTTTAGTTAACATACAGTTCAATATTGGTTTCTGGAGTAGAATTTGGTGATTCATCACTTACATACAATACCCATTGCTCATCACAACAAGTGCCCTCCTTAATGCCCATCACCCATCCAGCCCATCCCCCACTTCACCCCTCTTCATCAACCCTCAGTTTGTTCTCTATCATTATCAGTCTCCTATGAACTTCTCATATTTTTAAGGACTTTTGAGGAGGTTTCAAGATTTCAAGTCAGTCTACTATGTAATACAATATGTAATATAGCTAATATATGTATATATGTAATATGTATATATATGTAAATATATATGCTATATGTATATATATGTAATATAGCTAATATGTATATAATATGTAATATAGCTTTCACTAGTAGGGAGTCATTTCTGGTGATACACTTCATGCTTTATGAGTGGTTGTTGACTTTGAATCTGACACAGAAATAAAGATATACTAGATGTCATTCTCTGTGTCATTGTGCCCATTAACATTTGTGATTAGGTGTTCACTATTCTTGTTTTTCTTTTCTAGACTTAGGAATTTTATTTGAAATAATATTTTTCTTAAGTTATTATTTCTACTCTTTTCATCTCCTTTGAAATTCATTGTTTCTGTGGATTTCTTGAATTTATAAGCCTTAAAGAGACACTGGGATTTATAAAGAACTCAGTAGAGACCTAATAGGAATAGTCTAATATTTTGCACTTAAGTAGCATAATATTTCAGACTATTACTGCAAAACTTTTGAAATAATAGGAGCTCATTAAAATATGATATTGTGCAAAATATATATACTTTCATTGAATATTTTATAATTATATATCTGTGTCCCTCTTGGCACCAAATATAACACAAGGCAGAAATTTATTTTCTATGAATTGTTATATATATGACAAAACTTTTGTATAGTTACAGTAATGAAATGATACATATTGAATATAAAACATTCTTTTGAATCCAACTTCAAAGATTACAAAAGGTAGATTTTCATATTATGACTGATGATTTAATATAACAATGTATTACAGTAATGCACAATCTAAATCTTGGAATTTGTCTTTGTAATTTTTAACTTTTAAAATAGTTACACTTTTTAATTAAGAAAATATTTTAAATGACTCCACAATGAGTAACATATGTAAAGCTCTTACTATGTAAGACCAGGAGTATATCTGTATCACTGTGATATAATATGCTTTGCTATTACTATTAGCACTATTCCTATGAAGGACTATTTACATAGAAATTTCAGAATAAATCTTCATATGATTTTATCAAGGTTTCAGCATTATAATATTATATGAAAAAGAAGATGCTTGTGGCATATAAAATTGTTCCATTCACCCAGCTGCAGGAGAATAGAAATACTTTATAGCTATAAAAATAAGGCAAACTCCATAATCACACTGGTGGTGATTGCTGCATTTAATATTTGATGGTTTCTTCACAGTGGGTTTTAGAAATCTCTTTAGAATCCAGTTCTCACTTGAAAGTGAGGTGATTCCAGTTGAGTTTGTATAATTCATTTGTACTCATTTGTAGTTATAGGCTAGGTGATCTTAAAAAAAACAACACCAAACTTTTAGCAAAGAACAAGGCACATGTCTGGACCTTGACAGGATGACTGGTGACCTTAAAACTATTTCTCCCTTTGTTTGTTTGAGTTTTTAAGTATTTGTTAGTAATTGTGGTATAGAGGCTATGGATCCAATAGGTATGTTTGTATATCTTGCCTCTTGAAGGAATATTATGTGTATTTATGAGTGTAATCTCTGTAGTCATTTGTACACCTATCCCACGACCCTGGGAGAATAACAGGAGGTTGACTAAAAGATGTAAAACCCATTGAAAACAGTGTGGTGTGATGGATGGGAAAGTAATATACACCACTAAGTATGGGGAATACTTATACTTGCTACTTCATTAAACTAGAGACAAATTATACTAGGAAGAAAAGTGAACATCTGACTAATGTTGAGTTCCTACATCTCAGTAACTCCTTGGTAAATAGTATTTGAGCAAACTACAGTATTGCTTTATTCTTCACTTCTGTCTATACTACTAAATGGGATATAAACATTCTAAAATGATTGAAGCCACATACTTCTATGTGTCTTCTATGACATTACTGTGCCTACTTTATGAATTCTACCTTAGAAACTTTATTGTTTTATAAATATATCAAATAATCAGTCATTTAAGAGGAAAAACAACCTTTTATGTATTAGTGTTACATATTAGCATTAGACACCCTTTTGCATTTGTATTACATGCATATTACAATTAGTACATTGGCACTATTTGTTAATCTTACAATGCTTAATATAGTAATAGGTGAGATGATAAGGAACCTGAGGATTGCAAGGGGGCAAGCATAGTAATCATAGTAAAATTCAGTCATGGTACTACTAGAGAGACAGGTTGGTAAAATTACGAAAAGTTTTCTAGATAGGTAAATTGAATCTTATAAGGCAATATTATAAAATACTTGGCCAGCAGATACATGGTTATTTGGGTTCCTGGAAGTGGTTGAGAAATACTCCTAGAATGAAATTATTTCCTGTAAAAGTATGAAAAAATAGTGAAAAATTGCTCCACTTAGTGATTCATTCAACAACTCTGGCAATAATCTGTAAGTTATGTATCTACTTTGCTAAATAATAAAAGATACTTTGGACACTAAGCTGGAGGAAAAAATAGAATAGAAGAAATATATGATGAAGATTCTTGGAGAAAACTCTCCAGTTTAACAAATGAAGTAAATTAAGATAACAAGACTAGCTAGTTTATCCATTAACTAGAGTATTTGGTTCACAAGTGGAATATCACAGATAAATTTAAGTAGAATGGATGGATAGAACTTTCCACACAAATATACCTATTGCCACTAATGTAGATACTATTGGCAGCCCCAAGAGACCGAAAAAACAAACTTTAATTTTTTAACATCACATTTTGTTTTGGTCTTTGCAAACGTGATGCAAGTAAGTGGAATTTCCAGCTCTGGCCAATGATAAGACTGACAGACCCTCTCTTTTAGCAACAAAGCTGAAAAAAAGAAACAGCAGCAACTATCTTAGTGTTTAGCATTTGACTAAAGGCATAAATCAAACTAAAAAGCATTTATGCTTAAAAAAGTGCTGACCTATAAGTAGGTAAGAACTGTGGGAATCTGTGGCAGTTGGCCTGGGCCTGCTCCTTACAGCTCTGGTGACAAAATGTTCCTGTCAGGGTGGGGAAACTATGAGAATAGGCAGCTTCTCTGTTGTAGGTAAAAGGGACTTCTTAGATTTAGAGCAAAGAGCAATAGCCATGCCCAGCAAACATTATCATCCATGGATGTGACTTCTCAGAGCCAATGAGCAAGTAATGGGCTGTGGTTCATTTTATTAACCTCAGATTGTAGTCCATGGTTGGAGGAAGCTTATCTCTGACTGTGGGGTTGTACTTGTGAAATGGAGAAGAGAGAGGGTCAAACTACTGACAAACTGCTGATATACTTCATGGCTGTCCACACACACAGAAGATTCCAAAACACCCAGAAAGAAATGATGACTTGGAAATGTTTTGAACATTAAAAACTCTCCCCTCTTCAAACACAGATCCATGGACAGCATTGGAATGTTACTTATATTGTTTTAAAACAATCTATATGCAGTCATTGGCTCATTACTGATTTATATGGAAGAAAGGCAAAACCAGAGTAAAGTTAGGTTTAAATATAAAAGCAAGGATTATTTAAAAATAAAACTGAACAGGGACTTCAGTAACTATCCACTGAAGGGGAAATAGGATCCACAGATTTAGTATAGGAAGGTAATTTAAGAAAAGGAACAACAACAACAAAAGTATGGCTTAAGAAATATAGTCAAGAGGCACCTGAGTGGCTTTTTTAGTAGAGCATGTGACTCTTAATCTCAGGGTCATGAACTGAAGCCCCATGCTGGGTGCAGAGCTTACTTTAAAAAATATAACATTAATATTGCAATTTTATTTTGTATGGTGACAGATGGTAATGACAGTGTGATAAGCATCTCATATTGAGTATAATTGTTGAATCACTCTGTTGTACACTTGAAACTAACATATACTGTATGTCAACTGTAATTCAATTAAATTAAAAAAAATAAAAAGAAAAAGGTAAACAAAGAAACCAACAGAGAAAAATAAACCGAAAAAAACAATGAAAACAATCTTTGGCAGAAAATATCAGACTTGAGAGTTAATAAAGTATATTAAACAAAATACTCAGTTTTTAACCAAAAATATGAGATATGGAAATTAACAAGAAATTGTGGTCCGTACTTAGGAAAATAAGAAGAGTTTATATAAACTGTCCCAGTTTCTATGGAGATTTCAAATAAACTATTATAAATGTATTTAAAGAAAAAGGAAAAAGAGTGTAAA